>APFE030525304.1:6058-66089 GCA_000404065.3 Pinus taeda
CCAAACTTTTGTCCCATTATTTCTATATCATTTTACTCTTTTATTACCTAAAAATATATATACACTAAAAAAAACTAAAATATATCTATACTTCTTTATAAAAAAACCTAAATACTACATCTATACTTCTTTAAAAAAAACCTAATTGCTAGAGTGTGAAGTTACTCCTAAAAGCCCAACCTTCACTTTTGTCCCATTAATTCTTTGTCATTTTACTCTCTTATCACATTCATTTATGTGATTTTTCGGTGTTATGAATGCCTCACTCGCAAGTTGTTGAGATATGATTAACATGCTCTAAGCATGTGAATTTGGTAAGGGAGTGTAGTCATGGGTACAAACTTATGCTGGCTTCTTTATATTTTGGTTGTGTACCTTTAATCAACTCTAATTCATACCATATCATATAATGAGATTATTAATAATATATATTATTTAAAAAAAACGTTAAATTTAATATACAAATATTAGTAGTGTTATTATTATTTATAATAAAGTTATGATAAAATGTTCAAATTGATATGAATGTGGGCTTACGGTTGAGGGTCCTATATAAAGTGGGTGGTAATCAAATGTATTACATAACTTTAGTTGGATTTAGTTATACATTTATTTGATGGTTATAAACTCTCCTTTTCTCGGTGTGGTGGTTTGTTTTGATTTTATCCAATTTTTATTTTAATATTAACCATTAAAGTGTTCCTTTAAATCTAGGGAACATGTAAAGCACCCATGGGCCATCTTCCCTTTTAAATAAAACAAGTACACTTCATGTGCCTCCTAATGAGGGCAAGGGAATAATATATTGTCCTCTGCAAGTTAAAGGATTTATAATGTGGTATGTCTTGTTCAATTAAAGTGACCTACTTTCATGGTTATTATCAACTTTATAATAAATACATCCATTAATACAATAAATAATATATAAAAATAAATCAAATGTATTCAAAATAAAAACAAATACAACTTACTGATATGAAAATTTTCACAATTTTGGAAACTTTTTTAGTTGTTGGGTTTAACCTATAAAAAAGTTTTTTAGGCGGTTAGTAATTTTGGAAATATATTTATATGAGTGATTGTAAACTTTCACAGTAATACATTACACAATATTATTCTGAAAATCTATAACGATATCTATATTTGAAAAAAAAATCTCTCATACCTAATATCGAGCATGTGAAGTTGTTTATAAAAGCTAACCTTCACTTTTTTTTCCCATTATTTCATTGTCATTTTACTCTCTTATTACTTAAAAATATATATACATTTTAAAAACACCAAAATATACCTATACTTATTTATAAAAAAAAACTCCTAAAATATAAAGTTGCTTATAAAAGCCAAACTTTGGTCCCATTATTTCTGTATCATTTTACTCTCTTATTACCTAAAAATATATATACACTTAAAAAAAAACTGAATATATCTATACTTCTTAAAAAAAACTAATTCCTAGAGTGTGAAGTTACTTATAAAAGCCCAACCTTCACTTTTGTCACATTATTTCTTTGTCATTTAACTCTTATCACATTCATTTATGTGATTTTTCGGTGTTATGAATGACTCACTTGCAAGTTGTTTGAGATATGATTAGCATGCTCCAAGCATGTGAATTTGGTAAGGGAGTGTAGTCATGGGTACAAACTTAGGCTGAGTTCTTTATATTTTGGTGGTGTACTTTTAATCAACTCTAATTTATACCATATTAATAATATATATTATTTGAAAAATAATGGTTAAAATTTTTATATAATAAAATTATTAATAATGTTATTATTATTATATAATAAGTTATGATAAAATGTTCGAATTGATACCAATGTGGGCTTACGGTTGAAGGTCCTATACAAAGTGGGTGGTAATCGAATGTATTACATAAATTTAGTTGGTTGAAGGTCCTATAGAAAGTGGGTGGTAATCAAATGTATTACATAAATTTAGTTGGATTTAGTTATAGTTGGATTTAATTATATATTTTTTTGATGGTTATAAACTCTCCTTTTCTCGGTGTGGTGGTTTGTTTTGATTTTATTCAATTTTTATTTTAACATTAACGATTAAAGTGTTCCTTTTAATCTAGGGAACATGTAAAGCACTCATGGCCCATCTTCCCTTTAAATAAGACAAGTACACTTCATGTGCCTCATAATGAGGCCAAGGGAATAATATATTGTCCTTTGGAAGTTAAAGGATTTATAATGTGGTATGTCTTGTTCAATCAAGGTTACCTACTTTCATGGTTATTATCAACTTTATATCTATACAAAAGGAGGTGTGGGGTACCTATTTTGTATCAAAATTATTTGATTTAAAATACTATTAATAATTAAAATTAAATATTAAAATGTTTTTAAAATAATATTTTGAAAAAAAAAACATTGATTAAAATTTAATATGGTTGAGTGAACATGGGGCAAGGGTAAAAGCGGCTTTAAAATCTCATAAAATCGGTCTACTTTAGTAAAGGATGGAATGGTCCCGAATGAAGATACAACTACTTTTTGAAATAATTAAACTATTTCATTAAAAATAAGCAATGATAAGAAGGTTTTATCCCTAACTAATAATAGGTGAATATAATAATAATAAGAAAAAGTAAAATGGTCTAATGATGAGAGTTTTTAATAATATAAGTTATAATAAGAGTTTAGGATACAAAATAATGGAGGATGATTATGGATATTAATGTTAATTTTGGTTTTAGAATGGATTATTAATAATAATTTAATTTTGAAGTTATAATTAAGTTATGTATTAAATTGGTGTATGGATTGTTTTGTTTGTGGGATAAGAGATTTTTTTTATGCATTGATTTTATTCTAAAAGTATATGAAAGTGTATATACTTTACTTTACTCTAGATTTAGACCTCTGCTCTCTTAAGAGAAAACACATGTTCTTAATCATTAGGCCCATTCAACTTGTTATATTTATATGCTTGAAAATCCAAAAAGAAGTATTCATAAAGTATTATACTCTTTATGAGTTAAGAGATTGAGAAAATCAACACTGTAGCAAATATTTTAAAAATTGAGATTTATTGTGGGTGCACACAAGATATCTTAAGACAAAGTACTTTTCATCTTAAACCCTCTTACTGTCACAATGATGACAAATTCTTTCAACCCATGGCATTTCAGGTATTGTCTAATGCCATGTTTCACTATGGAGCTTGTGAAACTTCGTTCTTATTCTATCAATGTTAATTTTCTTCTTTATAGTAAGTAAAACATAGAAATTTCTTATCTTTTAGATTAGGGTTAATCATCCCCTTATATTATCTTAATTTTCTCTTATCATATAACTCTTTATTACACTACAAATTCTCAATAAATTTAGATGTAATAATATCTTTTATATTATTGGTATGTTGCAAAGTGATTCCTTTCCTAATCTAACAATGATTTAGCCAGGACTTGGCATATGTATGCCAACCTCAGTTAAGTTGTAAGTGGGTTTGATTAAAGTTTGAGGTAATCTTAAGAGCTTCTTGTCTTCGACATGGTTAATATTATTCTTGTATATCAGTTACCTAGTCATCATCATACCCTCAATGGGGCAAGATTTACTTTTATGAGGAGGTTAGGATAGGGTGTATTGTCTTTAATTTTAAGGTTGAGTTAGAAAATGCTTCTAAATTTGCTTGTTCTTTCTTCACAATTATTTAGAGATGATGCAACCCCAAACCTCACAACCATATAAGATAAAACGATTAATGAAATTCTCAAAGAGTAGTTTTTTTAAATCCCATAACCAAAGATCCATTGATTTACAATTGTTTCCAAGGCCCAAGTAAGCTTTCCACCCTCCATTTATCATTTTTAATGCTACTATTCTTGTCAAGTTGGTCATGTAAATCATTTGTGAGATATTTATATAAAGCCACATCCTCCAAGTTATTGTTGTAATACACAAAAGTATCATAAAGATCCTTTTGGATTTGATTATTAAAACTTTTGTCTTGTTAGTGTTAATAGTCATACCAATACTATAGACAAAATCCTTGGGAATTCTTAGTTGCTTATTGAGATCATAAGGACTCCTCACCATAAGAACAATATGATCAACATAAAGAAGGATTATGGTTCTTCCAACTAACGTTATGTTGACACACCTTGCTTCTTCTAAACAACCCTCTAACTTGTTAATGTATACGCAAAAAATGATATAGAATAGGGAACAACCATGCTTAACTCAAATATTAAATTTAATATCTTATGAAAAACCCCCAATATTTCTAAACTTGGCACTAATTTTCTTGTACGAACTTCTCGTTGCAACTCCCAACTCAGAAAAACTTTTAGCTCTTTTATATTAATCAAAAGGTTATTTCTAAGCACTATGGATAATGATTTTCCAAAGTCAACAACGCAACATAGGAGATTGATTTTATCATTATGGAACTCCTCTATGTCCTAAGTGTAATTAAGGTGGTCCACATTGGAGCGATTGTTGTTAAATCAGACTTGGTCTTTAGCTCATTTCCCTGGCTTTCTATCCATACACTAAACTTCTTTTCTAGAATTATTCCATATAGCTTAGCTAAAAAGGGGTTATTCGTGATGGTCCTATAATTAGAGGGGTTGTTTTTATCTTTAGTTTTGAAACTAGGAACAATGAGGCTTTAAATCTATAATTTAAGGAAACCATACTTGAGTGACTGATTAAAAAACCTATGAATATGAGTGATGAGGATATATCCTTCAATTTTTAGGACCTAAACTTGATAGCCTTCAATGTCCAAGTAATTTTCCATTTTGTAAGCCATTTAATGCCAAACTCAATGTCTTCTAAAGAAAGAAAAAAAAATCCTAAATAAAAAGGAGTTGAATTATTGTACACAACATATTGTTTTCTTTATTTTTACTAGTTGGAATATCCAGGTTGAATTTTTAGGATCTAACTTAAAAATTCATATTAAGCTTCTCTCACTTTCTATTTATATAGTGCTATTTTTTCTTTTTAAGTAGGACTTTGTATCTATTTATATTGTCATTTAACTATTAGAGGCGTTTCTAATAACTATTCTAGCAATTTGCAGTCTACATTATACCAAGGGTTAGCCACTATATTTCCATTTTTACAAGACACTTTGATAGAAAACTTCCTAATATAAGTAGAGAAAGTTGTTGTAAAGTTATAGGGAGCTTGATGGAAATAAAAAGAGTTGGTGTAATGTTATTATGGAGATTTTAAATATTGTTGTTATTTGATCAGGGATGTAATACATTATTTAAATCCTTTACAAAATGATCGACATTATTTTGTCAAAATAAATTTTGATTATTAGAATTATATTTTGTATATCACAGAATTTAGAGTTACTCTTAAATATTATGACTAGAGTCTCACTCATAGAAATCTAAGACATCAATTTTTTTTAAATGGGGATATCATATACTAAACAATCCATGGAGCTACTACCAATGACTCAAGATATTATAAAATTATTATTTTTCTATATGGTATATGGTATATTAAACAATCCATGAAGCTACTACCAATCCTATCGAGACAAGTCATTTGATTGGTTTTTACCATTTCATTTAAACCATTGCAAATTACTATATGTATGAGAAAACTCACTTAAGTTTTTTTTTTTTTTACTAATTGAGATAGATTGAGACATAGAATAGATAATGGCAAGTGCACTATGTGAAAATCATCAGTTTGAAACCTTGTGGATTAGTTAGACTACCAAACCAGTCTAGCTAAAAGGAAATCGAAATTGAAATTGAAATTGAAATTTATTTTTACGTCTATATGTGTGTCTCTTTTGGAAAAGGGTTTTAGAGAATTTTAATTTAATTATCCGTAATTATTAGGTGGATTGAAGGGATTTAACCTCCACATAATATTTTAGAATATACATATTAGTATTATGTCTTTTTTGCATTTTAATTAAATTGATTAATAAAAAATATATGTCATATGAACAAGTGCCATATGACGTGAGTTCTGATTTTTTGGGCATGTGTTATTAATTAGCCATGGTATTGACCCCTGGTATTGTAACAACACCTACTTACATATTAATAAATCACATGATAAACTATTTTCTTCTCATGGGATGATTGAGTGGTTGGCATAATGGGATGTTATTCCTTCCACCTAGTTTTAAATATCATTAATCATTAATTAAGGGTTTGGATGTTTATTATGGATTGATGTCTATCAAAGCTTATCAACCATTTAATTTATATGATTAATATAGTTAAAAAAATGTCATGTAGAAATTTGGTGATATAATTGCAATTTCTTAAGAAATTTTAATCTAAATCACAAGACACAATCTACTCCACCAATCTGCGAAATTCAATTCATAATTTAGAACAACAATCTCAGACATAAAATAAGAAATAACACACATGCACAATATTTTTCCTAGGGGAACCCAACTGGGAAAAACCACTCAATCCTCTTTGCATTAACTAAATGAATATAGATGCATTACAATTGCTAGCTCAGTCTGAGCTCAACCTGTAAGCGAATCTCTACTCAATGAGAAGCTCTGACCCTGACTTAGTCAATTTATGACTTTTCTTGAGCCCTTGTTTCCTTACGCAATTCCTAGAGAATTAACCACTATTTTTTAGGAATTTTCCTCAAATTGATGGTGCAATTCCCAAGCTTTGGTCATCCAGTACATGCAACACTTGTACACTCAAACTAGTTTACAACTGCTTGTTACACCGCCTTGGAATCTCCACCATAGCTAGGAACTCGAATTCTTTGTGTGGACTACTTATTTTAGGTTGATTGATTAGTTAATTGGATGATCATGGAGTTAGACTATTGTCCCACTGCACAACTGACCTTCCACTAGTTCCTCCAACTGTTAGAACTAGTTTGAGTGAACTCAACTGGATGTAATTGAATTAGATTACTAAAATTTAGCAATCACACATGCTTAACTGAACTCCAAGCCCTCTAACTCGAATTTGCTGAGCCAACTGAGTGAGAAGATCCATTCCACACAAGTTAATTGCATCCAAGTTGTCTGTTGATGTGAAAATTCAATTTTTCTCAATTTGACTAAGGAAAAGTCAAATTGAGACTTTCTTGTTGCACTTCTCAACACTCCCTCTTAGCAAGAAAGGGATTATCAACTACCCCTATCCTACACCGGTGGAATTCAAACTTCCCTCTTGAAAAATCCTTTATTAAGATGTCAGTATCTTGTTCCTTTGTCGGAATGTATTGTAGCAACATTATCCTCCTTTGCACACAATCCCGTAAATGATGATACCAGATATCTATATACTTGGATTGATCGTGAAATATTGAATTCTCAAAGAACTTAATGCAACTCTAATTATCACAATAGATCATTGTTGGATCCATCATCTGACCAAACAGCCCTACAAGTATCTTTCTCATCCAAATTGCCTTACATGTTGCTTGACTTGCAGCCATGTATTCTTCTTCTATCGAGCTGAGTGCCACAATCTCTGCTTCATGTTGTACCAAGAAACTATTGCAGACCCAACACTTAAAATTTCACCTAATGTACTCTTTCGATTAGATGGACTCCTTGCCCAATTTGCATCAGTGAAGCCACACAAATTCACTCCCTCTGTCCATCTGTACCATAATCATAATGGGTAGTGCCTCTAAGGTACTTTAAAACATGCTTAGCTTCCTTCCAATACAATTTGGTTGACCTAACCATAACTTGGCTCAATTGGTTGACTGCATAACAAATATTTGGTCATGTGTTCACAAGATACATCAGTGAACCCACTAACTATCAGTAAATAGTAACATCCACCTCTTCACCTCAATTGACAATCTCCTTCCTCTAGTTGGTCACTAGAGGTGTCTCCATGGGTTTACAACTCTCCATGCAGAATATTTGTAGTATCTCGTTGGCATACTTACATTGAGACACAAACAATTCCCCATTGTCTTGCCATACTTCCAGCCCGAGGAAGTAGTGCATGAGACCCATGTCCTTCATTTCAAATTCCCTTCCAAGGTCCTCCTTGCAAGAGCTGATCAGTTGCTCATCACTTATCAATATTAAATCATCAACATATAAAACAATGATACACAATTTACAGTCTACCAAAATATGATAGAGGTTCGCATTTGCTTCACTTTTAGTGAAGCCCAAACCAGTGAGATAATTGTCAATCTTGGTGTACCAAGCTCGGGGTGCCTTTTTGAGACCGTACAATGCTCACTTGAATTGGCACACATGAGACTCCTGATCAAATGTCTCAAAACCTTATTATTGCTCGATGTACACCTCCTCCTCCATAACACCATTGAGAAATGTTGTTTTTACATCCGTTTGGTGGATCTTCCACCCCATCTGCGCAACTAGTGCAAGAATTTATCTACTGGATGAATACCTTGCTACAGGAGAAAAGGTTTCCTCATAGTTAATTCCATCAACTTGAGAGAATCCTTTGGCCACAAATTTGGCCTTATACTTCTCTATGCTTTTGTATGTTGCATTCTTAACCTTGAAGATCCATCTAGAACCCACAACTGATTTATTTTCCAACCTTGGGACCACCCCAAACACGATTCTTCATAATGGCTTCATATTCTTCCACCATTGCATCAACCAAAACAGGTTTTTCTATTGCTTCCTCAAAATAGGATGGCTCAATCTCTACAATCTCAGTCATTAGAGCCATGTAGCTAGTGTACCTTTCAGGTGACCTCCTTTGCCTGCACAAATTTGAAGGAGCTCCCACATTCTGCCTCACATCCTGCACTAATATATCAACTTCCTTGGTTCTTTTTCTCCCTTCTTTGGATGGTTATGCTTGAGTGGATGTCTCCACTCTCTGCTCCACAACTTCCTAAGGCTCCTCCTTTGGAGCTAAAATCTCCTCTTCTAGTGGGATCTGAAGCTCCCTCTCAAGAGAGAACAACATCAATTTCTCCTCATCAAGCCTTCACACAACTGTTTTTGTAAGGGAAGGTAAGTACACACGGTAATTATGTGGAGTTTTAGTGTAACCCAAAAAAGCTCCTCACTTTGTTTTCGCCTCAAGCTTCTTCCTCAAATCTTTGGAGACATGGCAGAAAAACATAGTCTCCAAAAATCTTGAAGTGAGACGCATCCAACTTTCTTCCTGAGAAATATTGCTCCAATGTAATCATACCAAGAATCTGATGAGGACTCTGGTTCTGCAAGTAGGTTGTTGTGTTATATACCTCTACCCACAAATGCAGTGGTAGGCCTTGGTCATGTAGCATAGCTCTCGCAACTCCAACAATTATTTGGTTCTTTCTTTCAGCTACCCCATTCTTTTGTGGGTTGTGGGGTGTTGTCAGCTCTCTTTGAATGCCTTCTTTCACACATAACTCCTTGAAGTCATTCAAAACATACTCACCTCCATTGTCGCTCATGAGAGCCTTCACCTTATTGTCGGTCTCTTTCTCAACTAGTGCCTTGAATTCCACAAACTTTGAGAATGTGTCATCCTTCTTTGACATGAAGAAGATCCAACACTTCCTTGAGAAATTATTAATAAAAATAACAAAATATTTGTGTAGGGAAATGGAGGCTATCGAGAAAGGTCCACAAACATCAGAGTGGACTCTTTCCAAGACTGCATGTGATTTGTTGTCTCACTCATGGAATGTGGATTGCACATACTTCCTCAAGGTACGACCTTTGCAGGCATCCTACTACTCAAGTGCTCCTTTAGGGAGGCCAGTGGTTATTTGATGCATAATTTTCAAGGCACCATGATGCAAATGGACCAACCTCCTGTGCCAAAGTTCACCGACATTGTGACTCTGCACTTTCTTTGACTTACTACTTAATACAACACAATCTTCCACATCCAACTTGTACATGTTCTTCACCTAAACCCCATTTTTCTTCACCTATCAAGTGGCTATGTGTCTCATGAATGCTTTTCCTTTGATGAAGATCACATCATAACCACAGTCTTCCAAATCTGCTACAGAGATGAGATTCTTCTTTAGGTCTAGAAAAAACATGACAACTTTGAGGTGAGGAGGAGATCCCGACTCGCTCTGAAAGGTTACTGTAGCAATCCCGATAGCATTGTACCTTCTGTCGTCCCTAAGCTCAATATGCATTTGGAGATATTTATCCTCCAGATCACTAAAAAACTCTTTATACCCTATCACATGGAACGAGGCACCAAAGTCGAAGTACCACACACTCCCCATCACAGTGTTGGCCATGCATGTGATAAGGGTGAAGTCCAGCTCAAAATGTGAAGCCAATGCCTCACCTGGTACTCCTCACGAGTTCTTCTTGCCAGAATTTTTGTGTGGACACTTTGTAGCATAGTGCCTAAAGTGATGCCAATTGAAGCATTTTATTTTGGACAAGTATTTCTTCTTGCCCCCTTGGTTGGATTCTAGTTTGGTTTGAGATTTCTTCCCTTTACTCTTCTTTCCCTTTCCAACCAATGCAAAATTTTCTTCATCCTCACCCTTGGATGAAGTTCCATCTTTGGTATTTTGCATGATCTCTTCTTGTACCAAATTGGACCACAAGCGTTCCCAATTCGGTAATTTCTCCCTCCCATTCACCAAGTCCTAGTAGCTATGCCAGCTTTTGGTAATACCTAGAAGAGCTAGGCTCACCAAGCCATCTTCTACAACATTCACACCAACCCCTCCAAGCTCATCACAAACTTGGGTAAATTTGTTGAGATACTGTAGAATAATATCATTCTTCTACATCTTGACATTGTTTTGAAGTTTGTATTTGAGGGCCAGTCTTTTATGATCACTGTTATTCTCGAACATCTTTGTCAGTGCCTTCCACATTGTGAAAGGAGTTTATTTCCCATGGAGATTTGAGACAATGTGGTCTTGCACTCCCTCCAAGATTATTCTCCTTGTCTTGGCTACATCTTTCTTCCATTGAGCTAGGTTATGGACATTAACTGATCCTGGTTTTGCAATGTTTGTCTTGACATATTCCAACAATTCGTTGTCATCAAGCACCACCTCCATGTGATCCTTACGTGCTATTAAATTCACGTTGTCTTCCAAAGCATACTCTAGTCTCAACTCCTTGAAGGTCATTTTCCCAACTCTAAAGAGGTCTTGCTACACTAAAGCTGCAAATTTGAACCTCTTGAGAAACAACTTTGAAATTCCTGCTCTAATGTGAATCTTGCTCTAATACCATGTAAAAATTTGTTGATAGAATTGCAATTGCTCAAGAAATTTTAATCTACATCAAGAGACACAGTTCTACTCTTTTGATCTACGAAATTCAATTAAAAATTTAGAACAACAATCTCAGACATTCAATAAGTAATAACACACATGCATAATATTTTTTCTAGGGGAACCCAACTGGGAAAAACCCCTCAAGCCTCTTTGCATTAATCAAATGAGTAGAGATGTATTACAATTGCTAGCTCAGTTTGAGCTCAACCTATAAGTGAATAACTCATCTCTTTGCTCAATGAGAAGCTCTGACCCAGACTTAGTCAATTTCTGCCTCTTCTTGAGTCCTTATTTCCTTGCGCAATCCATAGAGAATTAACCTCTATTTGTTTAGGAATTTTCCTCCAATTGATTACACAATTCCCAAGGTTTGATCATCTGACTGCATGGAACACTTGTACACTCAAACTAGTTTACAGTTGCTTATTACACTGCCTTGGAATCTCCATCACAATTGGGAACTGAAATTCTCTACATGCACTAGTTATTTTAGGTTGATTGATCAGTTAACTAGATGATCACTGAGTTAGACTGTTGTCCCACTGCACAACTAACCTTCAACTAGTTCTTCCAACTGTTAGAACTAGCTTAACTGAACTGGATTACTAAAATTTAGCAATCACACATTCTTAATTGATTTCCAAGCCCTCTAACTCAAATTTACTAAGCTAACTGAGTGACAAGAGCCATGTCACAAAACTTAACTGTATCCAAGTTGCCTAATAATGTGGAAATTTGAATTTTCTCATTTTGACCAAGGTAAAGTCAAATTGAGACTTTCTTGTTGCACTTCTCAACATGTCATACGGACATGAGTTATGGTTTTTTTAGACATGTGGTATTAGTAAGGCATGATATTGTTAGGCTAGTTAAAAAGAATGTCATATGAACATGAGTTATGATTTTTTGGACAAGTGGTATTAAGAAGTCATGGTATTGTAACAAAGCCTATTTACAAGTTAATAATCTCCATAATAAAGTGGGGATGAATCTGCATGATTATGAATATTGAACTATGTTTTTTTTTTAAACTATATATTAGTTGATCTCCATCCAATTTCAAATCTCATAAGGGGACACCATGGCCCATCATAGTAAGGTTAGATGGATAGGCATTCCGTTGGAGTCTAGAATCTCAACTCCAGTTTCTAGTGGTCTCCAAACGTCTTGATTATAAGTTGAACTATAAATTTATGATATATGTGACTTGCGAATTGTTACATATATCTAAAAAAAAATATTAATTCCATATCTATAAAATCATTTCAAATAAATATAGATCATATCTCTTTTATATATATATATATATATATATATATTTAGAGATATGATGAATATTTATTGATTATACTTATAACCGATGATAATTGCAAAATTTCATACAACTAAGTTTTATATGTCATATCAATATTATGGTTTAAACGCTAATTAATGTATTGTTATAAGATATCATTTATATATAAGTATTATTGTGTCGGAAGAGTTTTTTATTTTGTTATAACATTTAAATATATTTTAAAATCGTTAAAGTTTTGTTGTTTATTAATATTTTTTTTTCAGAATTTAAAATTATTTTATAATGATAAATTATTTCAAGTAACGAAGTAACTTTATGTCACGAAATTGAGATTGTGTCACGATATTGAGATTGTATTGATTAAATCTCGCAATTCTTGTTAGATTATTTTATTTTAACACACGAAAAATATATATTAGTAAAAAGTTCGATGTGTAAGCTTTTAGCAATGATTTTATTTATTTATCTATTTTTTTTTTTATATTACTTGGAGTTAATTTAGTAGACATCTTACACAATAAAATTGTAATGTGTGATTATCATATAAGTATCAAGTTTTTAATATTTTAAAAATTATTATATAATATTAAATTATTTTTTAAATAATGAAATATTTTTTTTTAATAAAATGTTATTATATAATTATAATTGGTAATTAAAATAAATTTATTACGATGATGATTAATATTGATATAAATTATTAAAGTTTAAGAAGGTAAAAATTTATTAAGATTTTTTTAACATTTTATTTAGAAAGTATTAAGAAAAGTGTTTCAAGATTTATTATAGTTTTACTAACTTAAAAATTGAGAATATTGGTATTGTGATAAATATTGTGAAAATTAGATAGAATTTGAGTATATGGATAATTTAAGAGAAAGTGTCTTCCATCTTTAATCATCTTAGTGTTGCAAAGGTGACAAATTCTTTCATCCCATGGTGTTTAAATGACCAAACTCTAGTTTCACCCTCTAGGAATCTATTCTTACTTTAACAATGTTTATTTTCTTCTTAACATTATTTAAGACATAGAGATTTATTTTATTTTATTTTTAAGAATGGGGTCAATCACCTTCATATAATATCTTAGTTTCATTTTCCCCTCTAACTCTTTATTTGCCCATAATTTATCCTTAAATTTTGAGGTAATAATACTTTTAATATTATTCTTATTTTGCAAAATGATCTCTTCCTTTACTCCCCAATGGTCTAACTAAGACTGAGCATCCTTAGAGTTAAGAGAAAATTTGGGAAACCCTTGACTTCCATGTTGTTTAACTTATACATAACATACCCAGTTATAGCCATGCTTTCAATGAGGGAAATGCTTCCTTTAATCAAGAGGATAGGATACAAAGTATTCACTTTAGTTTTGAGATTGATAGAAACTGCGTTTGGATAACTTTTGGATATGTTCTATCTTCCTCCACGACTCTCTAGAGACAATATAATCCCCAACCTCGCATCCATGTAAAATAAGAGGAGTGGCAATAACCTCATAAAGGAGTTTTTTTTTCTTTCTTTTAATCCCATATCCAAAGATCAATTGGCTTACAATTATTTTCAAGCCCATAATAGACTTTCCATCATCTATTTATCCTTTTCTCGATGATATAATTCTAGTTGAGCATGAGATGGATATTGATTCCAAGATATTTGCATGAAAGAACTTCCTAAAAGTTGTTGTTATATATGAAAGCATTTATATGACCTTTCATGATTTAATTATCATGACTTTAGTTTTATCTTGGATGATTCTTAGTTGCTTGTCAAGATTTTAATGGCTTCTCTCTAAAAGAACAATATAGTTAGCAAGCTGGCCAAGATCGCAATGACTCCTCTCCAAGAACAATATAGTTAGCAAGAAAGGAGAAGAGTCGTGACTAGACCATGACTTTCTAACCATAGGCTAATCTTCTTTTCCGAACTAATTATGTACAACTTAGATAAAATTAGCTAATCATAATGGTGCTGTAATTAGAGGGGATGATTTTATCCCCACTTTCAAATATTGCATAATAAGGCTCTGCATCCCAGGTTTAGAGAAGCCCTGCTTCACTACCAAATTTAATAGCTTATGTGTGTGAGGGATGAGAATGGGCCCTCCCATTTTAAAACTTTCAACTTGGTAACCTTCAATATTCTTAGCTTTCCCATTAGAGCATTGCATAACCCCAAAAGCAATGCCTTCCACATAAAAGATATCATCCTCTATAGGTGCATTCAAAATGGTGTCCACCGAGTTAGTTGATTCATAAGGGTTTTTAAGGTAGGAAATCTAATTATTCTTTAAAAGAATCATATTGTTTTCTTTAGTTTTCCTAATTAGAATTTGCCTCCTAAATTTCATAAGATCACATTTAAATCCCTACATCAATTAATCTTTCTTTTTATTTATATAAAATATTTTATTTCTTTTAATAAAGACTTTGTAAGTATTCATCTTATCAAACTTTAAAGATTCATTAGAGCACCTTAATTTACTTTTCTAGCAATTTTATCATTATTATCATACCCTAAAGTTTATTATTCTTTTTATATGACACTTTGATAGAGGAACTAGTTAATGGAAGTAGCCAAAATTATAATAAATTTGTTATAAGTTTTAGATATTATTTAAAATATGTAAATCTTTTAAATCTTAAAAAAAAAAAAAAAACAATTTTGTTTTTAAAAATGGAGACAATTTTTAAATTTTCAATGTATTTGTTGTTATTAATTTCATAAAATGTTATGTTATATATATGTGAGAGAATCATGTCATTTTACTTAAATTATAAAGTAAAATGAAAATAGTTGAAATTACAAGATTAATAAATTTGATTATTGTTATAACTTCAAAATTTTATTATTGTATTGAGAGTTATGAAATGTTTTATGATTTAGTATGGAAAAGAAGTTGTTACCAACCAAAGAACTCTAGGTTACATAACAATAAGAATAAAATAAATTCCATTTTTTCCATATAAAAAGACTTGTAATTTCATTCATAAAGAAATTAAAATTTGCATATACACATTGTGAGTGTATTTGATTATTTTCTTTATTGTAGCATACGAACATGCCACTGAGAGCAAAATGTAATCAAAATTAAAACGGCGACTTACATTTACTAAAAATATGCACAAAGTCTTTCACAAGACTAAATAACCCATTGATAACGAGAGTTGATTTGTACATGAGAAAAACAACTCTTGCACAAAGGAAACCACCTTACAGGGTTGAAACCCCAAACAAAAAACGAGACAAAAAAACAAAAATTGTCCAAGAGAACATCATACAAGGCCAAGAAATCTTGCAAACAATTAACCCTAGAGTCCACACAAATGACATTTGCAGATAAGCTCACAAGGCGAACCATGAGCAACAAGAAAGCTAGCTCAGATCATACATATGAAGTAAGGTGACAACGACACCCATGACATTCGTAAGTAAACAAAGAACCAATAACTTGGCTTACTCCAATAGAAAACATGCCCGAAGTGGGGGAAACAACAACAAAAACAACAACTGGTAAGCTAATGGAAATCCAAAGGCACCAATGGGGCCACAGTGCCCTCAACAAAAATTCCCTATGAAGACTCACACAACGATCCGATGAGATCCGCACCAACATAGCAATGACGACAAAGGCTACTAAACACAGGTTCTATACAAACACAAAAACATGCTTTAGCATCACACCAGGGCACTTCTACCAGAATCAACGACCTAAAATATAGATCCTCAATGACAAGGGTATCCCTTGTAACCTCTCTCCATTTGATGTGTAAACACCCACTAAATTAACTCCATCTTAAATAACACAAAATGAAATTTATAAAATGCCTTTCGAACTAACAAGTGTGGTTCATTTGCCGACGCTTTTCGAACCAACTTGTTTTGATGAGGAACCATACTTATGGTTCAAAAAGCGTCCATAAATGAAATAAGATGTGATTTTTACAGAAAAAATCTTCTTTATAAATTTAATATGGATCACAAAAGCCTAAATTCTAAAACAACAAAATGAATTTAAATATAAATAAATAATATCTATGTAACATTTAGAAAAAATTAAATAATATAAATTTATTTTTAACTTACATCTATTAAAAGTCTTAAAAAATCCCTCTTGATACAAATAAATTAGGATTTGAGATGAACTTAAATGTTAATTTAAAATAAACTTACAGTGCAACTCAATTGACCATGACAATAGTGTGAAATATTATGTAAACCAACCAAAAAATGGTTGAGAATAACAATGACAATGGTGCGAAGCATTATGTAAACCAACCAAAAAAAAATGTTAGGCACTGACAATGATGTGAAATATTATATAAATCAACATTTTTTTTTTTAATTTAGAATTACAATTTGATTTTTTTAATAGTATAAAATTGTTAAAATATTATTTTGTTTTCATTGAAAAAAATATTATTTATTTTTATTTATAAAAAAAAAATCTATATAATTATGTCTGTTAAATATACCAAATTATAAAACTAATATTTCAAACAAATTATTTATATGTCACATCAATATTATGACACAAAATATACCAACAACACTATGTTATGACATTAGTAGATAGAAACAACACTACATCGACCTTAGTAGATAGAAACAACACTACATCGTGACAGCGTCGATATCGATAATCATATCTTACGCCACATCGTAAAAAAATCCCTTCCTTCACTCTTCACCACAAATGTAAAGGATAAGGGGAAAAATACGCCACTTCACCCATACTGTTTAATAAAAAATGATAAATAAATCGGCGATGGGATTATCCCAGACAAACCCGAGATGCTTTTCCATTACTGTAACGTGTCGTGTTGTGTCAGCATGCAGAGCTCACGGGGGACCGCGGGTCATTTTACTGAGCGGCACGGTCCAACGAAAAGGAGAGTAAAGTAACCCAAGATACTCTGGTTAACCGTTTGTAGTAACCCAGGTAACAAACTTACTTAGTGTGGAATTTTAAAACCGATTTATATTTTAAAACAGATTTATTTATCAAATTCGTTGGTTGTAGAATTGAGATTTCTGTGATTCATCATAGTTATAAGAAGAGTTTCGGGTAAATCACATGAAAAAGATATTTGTGGACGCATTTCAAACCAACTAGTGTGATTCATTGTTAGAACAAATTTTTACATTTTTATTTATTTATTTATACCATTTTAAACAAAAATTTACACATTTTCATAAATTTTTAAATGGTCTTTAACGAACAAATCACTCTACGACGAATGTCAAATTTGTCAGATTCCATCCCAATGACTGACGTCAAATTCCATCCCAATCACCTTTGACGGACGTCAAATTCGTCCAATTCCATCCAAATCAGCCTGTGACGGGCGTCAAATTCCCTCCAAGGAAAAAAGGTGCATGGATTCCTGTGTGGCGGTGAGCGGTAGGGTGACTTATTTATTGAACGGGATGCGAGGGTAGTTGATGTAGGTGGGCGCCTTGATTTCTCTGTTTAATTCTGTGATAATAAGGCTGTGCAGGGAATAGGAATTAAAGCCGGAGCTGGGAAGTTGTGAAGGGCGCGTGGGGTTCTCCGACTGACTGATGTTTGGCGAGTTGGATAATCCAATGGTTTGATTCCATCGGTGAGCGTTGAGGCCATGTGCTTGTCCTAGAGTCCCCTTTATTGCCTTTTTTGAATAGCACGGAGACCCAAATTTCAAATGGGGCCGAGCGTGGGGCACGTAGGGCTGAGGGAAAGTGGGGTTCAGGCTCTGTTCTGAGTGTTGTGTTTTATATTGTGGGAAGTTGCGGCAGAAGGGATTTAGATTTGAGAGAAATGCAGATGGAGAATTCTGTGAAAAAATGTTTGGGGGTTCTGCTTGTTCTGGGCTGTTTGGCCTCTGTGTTAGAGGCCAATGGAGGAACCAAAACTTATATTGTGCATATGGCGAAGTCAGAAATGCCTGCTGGTTTTACCAGTCATGAGCATTGGTATGCTTCGGCGCTCAAGTCTGTGTTGAGCGAGGAAGAAGAGCCGAGTATTTTGTATAATTATGATGATGCGTTTCATGGTTTCGCTGCTCGGCTCAATGCTGAGCAGGCCGAGGAGCTGGAAACAACGCATGGGATTTTGGGAATTTATCCGGAGACTGTGTATGAGCTTCATACTACCCGGAGCCCGACTTTTCTTGGGTTGGAATCGGCTGAATCGGGGCTGTGGCCTGAGAAGGCTAATTTTGGCCACGATGTTGTGATTGGGGTTCTGGACACCGGTGTCTGGCCCGAGAGCCAGAGCTTCAGCGATCGTGGTTTGGGACCCGTGCCGAGTCACTGGAAAGGGGCTTGTGAAGTTGGAACGCAGTTTAATGCTTCTCACTGTAATAAAAAGCTTATCGGTGCCCGGTTTTTGAGCCGCGGGTATGAAGCTGCGATTGGGCCTATTAATGAGACGGCGGAATTCAGATCCCCGCGTGACCAGGACGGGCATGGCACTCATACTGCTTCAACCGCTGCCGGTGCCGTTGTCGTGAATGCTGATTTGGTGGGCTACGCTAAGGGAACTGCTCGGGGAATGGCTACCCGGGCGAGAATAGCGGCTTACAAGGTTTGTTGGGTCGGCGGCTGTTTCAGCACTGATATTTTGGCGGCGCTGGATAAGGCAGTTGCAGACGGTGTGAACGTGTTGTCGCTTTCGCTTGGTGGCGGGCTCGAGCCTTATTACAGAGACAGTATTTCTCTTGGCACCTTCGGAGCCATGGAGAAAGGTGTGTTTGTTTCGTGCTCCGCCGGAAACGGCGGGCCGGATCCGATTAGTCTTTCAAACGTTGCGCCGTGGATAGCGACAGTCGGCGCCGGGACTCTGGATAGGGATTTCCCGGCGTATGTCAAGCTTGGTAATGGAATGAATTTCACCGGCGTTTCGCTTTACCACGGTCGCCGTGGTTTGCCGCAGGGTAAACAGATTCCACTGGTGTATTTCGGATCCAACACCAGTGCCGGCAGCAGAAGTTCGACTAATCTGTGTTTCGCTGGTTCTCTGGAACCGAAGCTCGTCGCCGGCAAAATCGTCGTCTGCGACCGTGGAATCTCCGCCCGCGTGGCGAAGGGCCAAGTCGTGAAGTCCGCCGGTGGTGTTGGCATGATTCTGGCCAACACAGACACCAGCGGCGAGGAGCTCGTCGCCGATTGTCATCTTCTCCCGGCGTCGGCTGTCGGTGAAAAACACGGCGACGCTATCAAACGTTACATAGCTTCGACAAAGAACCCAACCGCCACGATCAATTTCGGCGGCACCGTGCTCGGCGTCAAGCCGTCGCCTGTCGTGGCGGCGTTCTCGTCAAGGGGACCGAATCTCGTCAATCCGGAGATCTTGAAACCGGACGTGATAGCACCGGGACTCAATATTCTCGCAGCGTGGTCAGGCGTCGCGGGGCCAACCGGACTGAGCGACGATCAGAGGCGCGTCAAATTCAACATCCTTTCCGGTACCTCGATGTCGTGCCCACATGTAAGTGGCATCGCAGCGCTGATGAAAGGCGCGTTCCCAGACTGGAGCCCCGCCGCCATAAAATCGGCGCTCATGACCACTGCCTACGTACTCGACAACACCGCCAGCAACCTCGAAGACTCCGCAACAGGCAACGCTTCTAACCCTTTCGACCACGGTGCCGGGCACGTGGACCCTAAAAAGGCTCTCAACCCGGGGCTCATCTACGACATCAGCCCGGACGACTACATAGAATTCCTGTGCAGCCTGAACTACACACCAGCCCAGATCAACAGCCTAGCCAAGCGCCACTACACCTGCCGCAACACACTGCGCAGTCCCGGGGACCTCAACTACCCGGCCTTGTCTGCCGTTTTCCCAGTTTCCGAGAACGCCACGTCAGACATTGTCGTCAAATACACCCGGACAGTTACCAACGTCGGTCCCGCCGGCTCACACTACACCGTGAACGTGACCTCCTCGCCGGTGGTCGCCATAGATGTCCAACCGAAAACGCTACATTTCGCACAGGCAAAAGAGAAGCAAACCTACAGTGTTACTTTCAGAGCCAAACCGCTGCCAGTTATGTCTGGTCTGATAGAGGCTTCCTTCGGCTCGCTCACATGGAACGACGGAGTACATTCAGTGCGAAGTCCCATAGCTTTCATCTGGCAGCAGTCAGATTCACAGGAGTGAAACCCTTCAAAACCCTAAGTCTGAAGTTCGTCTGGTTTCTAATGGAGGACATTTGCTCAAATGTAGAATGTATTATGTAATACATGTGGAAGTCACAGTCGGCTTAAGTTTTATAGAATACATAGTGTGCTCAGATCTTTGCTTTAACATTTACATTTCCTGTACTGTACCTAGAGATCATCTTGGAAATTTTCAGAAAATTAAAAATAAAAACTTTGCAACGCATCCATGTTCATGGCCCTATACTTTCTTGTGTCTCTGTCAGTAATATGTCAAGCGGTTTACTGGTTTTTCTGTGTATGTCGCCACTTTTCTGGCATTAAGGTGTTATCTTTATAGCGCTTTACTGCTTTTTCTGTGCAATCTGTCGCCACTTTTTTGGCATCAAGTTCTTATTTTGATAGCGGTTTTCAGGTGTTATCTTGATAACCCTAAATCAACAATGATCAGAAAATGCCAGGGGCGAAATTTCCAATTGCAGAAAGTGCCATGGAACTGAAGCGGCGCTGCAGAGCCGACTCGATTTTTTATTTCTTTGGGGTAAAATTCCTAGATCAGGCCGGTGTCGTTACTTGTGGATTGGTGGAATTTGAAGAGTAAAATGTGTGTAATTGGGCGGGCATTTTGCCTGTTAACATTTGCAGTAGCTTGTAAGAAAATAGATATTTCATCAGTAAAATGTTGGTGGGAGGAAAACACATATTTATGCAAAATGTTAGGAGGAAAACAGGTATTTTATCAGCAAAATGTTATTGGGAAAATGTTAGTCGTAGTGCGTTGTGCCAATAGTATATATTTATCTAAATCTGATCGTACAATTATAGTTTTTTTTTTTATCTGAATCTGATCATGCAATTATAATTTTATAAATTTTTGATAAGATAAGAAAGTTTAGTTATTTAAATTCACATTTGCATTTGACTGGAAGTCGCTGAGCATTCAACCTATTAAATGGTAAATATTTATATGAAAAATAGGAAGTTGCAGAGTATTCAACTTATTAAATAGTAAATATTTATCATCAAGTATATATTAGAGGTAATATGTTTTTGTTATTTAATTTAAATTTAATGATATAATTTTTGATAAGATCGCAAATTTTTAGTTGTTTAAAATATATTTTGAATGGTTTTCAAAATTTGTAAATTTGTTTTTATAAATAAGTCAATTTTGTACTATTTTTATTTAAAGTAAGTTTGTGATTTTTTTAGTTTAAAATATATTTTGAATACATAAATCAAAGAATTTTAGGTTTTCAAAATTTGATCTTGATACATAAATCAATTTTGTGTTTTTTTGACTGTCATCTAAATTTAGTGATATAATTATTTTGGTAAAATTGTAAAAGGTTTTACATACATAAATCAAGAATTTTAGTTTTTCAAAATGTGCTCTTGAATACATAAATCAATTTTGTTTTTTGGTTTTTGCTGGTGATACAATCAATTTTGTTTTTTTATTTTTATAGTAAAATTGTGAATTTAGTAATACAATCAATTTTGTGTTTTCATTTCTACACAAGCTTTAGTAAAATTGTGAATTTTAAATTTTCAAAATATGCTTTTGAATTAAATAAAAAATTGTAAGTTTTCAAAATGGAGTCTTGAATTACCTAAACCAAACAAATTGATGCATTTAAATTCTGCAAATTATACAAATAAAACTTATAGTTTCGACAAATACTTATCTGTTTTGGGTCCATTCTGAGGCAATATTGATTGAAAAAAAAACAAAACAATCCCATAGGTGGGCAGATTGTGCAAATAAAACTTATTATTCCAATAAATTCTCACAAAATTATGGAAAAAATACCACATATAAGAGGTAAATTGCGTGGTAAACATTTGCAACAACCCATTGGAAAACACAATGATTCCTCAAAAACGTTGGGAAACAGAAGGGATTCATCAAAAGCGTTGGTTACATTGTCAACCCTTCAGTTTTAGGAATCAAATATTTTTCAAATTCCAACACTGATTATGTCTGTATTGGGTTCTTGGTATGATGATCTCTGTATTGGGTTCTTGGTATGATGATCCCTGAACCTCTTCTAATGTACGAAGATATTCTCATTCCAATGCTGTATTGTGTTCTTGGTAGGACCCTTTTGATGTACGGAGAAACTGAAAGTGATAAAAATATGTGGGGATGCACGTGAATGGCATCTCAGATCTAGGATACGTACAAAGGCAGTGGTGGCCATTATTGCAGAAGTTATATTTAGTGGATATAAGTTGGTGTGTAAGCCATTATTGCAGAAGTTATATATAAGTGGGTGTGTAAGCCATTATTGCAGAAGTTATAATTAGGGATATGAGTTGTTGCGTGGCTGGAAAAAATGGAAAAAATCCAAATCGTGGTGTAAATATAAGTTGGTGTGTATATATAAGTTGACACCAGAGAAAAATTTTATTTTATTAAATTGATAAGAATATAAGTTATATATATCTGATTTTTTTATAAATTAATTGATGCATTTTATTAAATTGATAAGAATATAAGTTATATAAATCTATTTTTTTTAATAAATTAATTGATGCAGTTAGAAATGATGGCTTCATTAACCCCAACAATCACCCGGGGATTCACTTTTTTATTATAACCCGACTTTTTCCTTTTAAACCAGAATGCCTTTGGAAGAAGGCCAAAACAATGAATTTTAACTTTTAAATTTGGAGCGCATCATGATCTAAACGGACCAACGGGTCCAGATTAAAGCAGTTGTCTATAATGAGACTTTTTGGAAGCTTTTCCAGCAGGTTTTTCTGGCCAAAATCCGGCAGCAATTTATTGGAATCACAAGTTTGATAGCTAGTTTCTGCACAATCAAAGTGCCCCAGGGGTTTTTCAGGGTGCTGAATCCAAATATGCAGTTAAAAAACCATTTTAACTGCAGCAAATCAAGATTTAAGCTCAATTTCCTCGCCGGATTCCGTCACCAGAATCTCCAAAAAGTCGCATTATAGACAACTCCCAGATTAAATTGCTTATCGGCAATCGCTATTCCCCCAAAATCTGATCACTGATCAAATCCTCTCGATCTCCATTGTTGATCTCTTTCCATCAAATCAACGGTTGATTCCTTTTCCCAATAAGTCAACTTGCACGACCCTTTATAAACGTCAATCTGGATCTGTTTGATCCGACCACTGTCAGAGATTTCGGGTGAGACACATGCATGGAGAAAAACCACCCGATAAAGAGGTTTTCTCTCTCCACTTTTGTGCTACGTGTCGAATGGTGAATGGGATCGGGCGACTACCCTTCAATACAGCGTACGACTTTTGATTCACCCAAAATACCACTTACTGTTGCGAGACCGCTTCTGCGATCCAATGGCCATGATTGTTCGCGATCCAACGACCACGATTGAATCGCATAATCGCAAGTCGCAAGTCCACTTGGTTAGGCTCCTTCCGCTTCAGAGTTGCGATGCGATTGAGGTTCATGGACCTGATAAAGTTAAAAGTATCTGTTTATAATATTTCAAGTTCGGATCTCGGATTTGATCTATGTTTTGTGCCGATTCTTAGTGTAAATTGGATTTTCACTTGTGGGACCGAAGCCATGTAAACACACTTCGCCGATCCGATATTGATGATCCAATGACTGAGATTAACATAGGCATCAAACAATGATATTTATATAAAAGCCTCCAGCGTCTATCAATCCTATGATTTAGGCGTGAAACATAGAAAAACAAAGGAATAATCACTCTCCCTGAATACAAAGAATCTGAAAGCATAACAAGGGTTTTCACAGGCTTGATAATTAATCATACGCACAACATCATTTATTCACAATAAAACAGTTATAGAGTCTCGACCTTGGCACGATTACACAAATAAAAGACCTATGTTTCAAAACACAATCCATACATTATTCTCGCTCTCACTCCATTCAATCCTCCCTCTCATTACATTTTTCCCCTTCCTTTTATTAATCGAATATCACTCTATTATGTGTCTAACAACTCAATACCTATTTTTAATCAATCTAACAACAAATCTCTAATTCCTTTACTATACTCTTATGCTAACAATTCATCTTTGAACCTAAAATAAGACAATTTCTAACTATTACAATAATGAAATACAACTCATTTCTTGAGAGATCCAACATTCTCAGTGAAATTGACTTTTGACCAATCATGTCAATGAAATTAAACTTGTTTAGCCACAACATGTGAACAAACTTTCACATTGCTGGCTAAGTCCAGATGCTCCTACATCAAACTCCTGGGGAAGAAAAGAATGTCTTTCAAACTTTCAGGACATCCATACTTCTGCAATTCTATTATTGTCAACCAGCTAGCATCCTCCACTCGTTGTCCTTTCCATTTGATTAGATATTGGAAATAAGTTTGTCCTCTGATTTTTTTGAATACTCTTTTCTTCAAAACAACTTCCACTTCTTTCTTAGTTGTCTTTGGCATTTGTTCTTCTCAATTCACAGTTTGAACTTCATCTTCTGTAGTGTCCTCCTGTAGCTCTGTCTCTGTCTCCTTGTATTGATACAATTATGCAACATTGGATATAGGTGATATCCCAATCCCTTCAGGCAATTCAATTTCATAAGCATTACTTGGAAACTTTCTTTTAATTCTACATGGTCCTATCTTTTTCATTTTCAGTTTATTGTAAGTTGTAGTAGGAAATCTTTCTTTTCTCAAATATAGCATCACTAAATCTCCCACTTGGAATTCTCTCTCTCTCTCTCCTTTTCATATCTACCCTCTGTTTGTATTTGTTGCTGCTTCCCTGCAATCTGCCTTTGACATCTTCTTGTAGTCTCTGCATCTGTTCTGCAAACTCTTCAGCGTTTGCACTTCTTATCTCTTGTTTACCCAAATTTCTGAGCTCATACACACCTTTTGGATTCATTCCAAAAACAATCTGAAATGGACTCATTCCAGTGCTTCGGTTTGGAGTATCATTGTAAGCAAATTCAGTAAGAGCTAGTGCTAAATCCCACAGCTTAGGATTTTGATACACTAAACTTCTCAATATGTTTTCCAAGCTCTTGTTTACTACTTCGGTCTATCCATCTATTTGAGGATGGTATGTTGAAATAATACTGAGGTTAACTCCCAGTTTCTTCCAAATAGTTCTTCAGAAACGCCCTACAAACTTTGTATCTCTATCAGACACAATACTTACAGGGAATTCATGTAATCTTACAATTTCTGAAAAAATTAGATTAGCTATATGTGTTGCATCACTAGTCTTCTTACAAGCAATGAAATGTGCCATCTTGGAAAATCTATCTACTACAACATAAATGGAATCATTCCCTCTCTTGGTTTTTGGTAATCCCAAAACAAAATCCATGCATCTCACAGTCAGTCTGGTATTGGCAATGGCTGATACAATCTTGTATTCTGGCTCCTTCCTTTAACATGCTGACATATCCTGCACTTCTCAACAAATTTCTTAACATCAGTCTGCATTTTTGGCCAGTAATAAAAAGCATTCACCTGAGCAAAGGTTTTATCTTGTCCAAAGTGACCAAATAATCCTCTATTATGTTTCTCCTTTATTATGTTTTCCCTCATAGAACATTTGGGAATACACAACTTGTTGCTTTTAAACAATAAGCCTCCTTGAATGAGATAGTCCAACCACTGACTCCTGCTATGAACTATTGGATTCTGAACTGTTGCATAGATATGTTTGAAATCTGCTTTATCTTTGCACATTTCAATCATTTCCTCAAATCCTACAACGCCCACTTTGAATTCTTGCACAATAAAACTTACCCTGCTCAATGCATCAATGACTTTATTCGACTTACCACTCGTGTTTTATCACAAAAGTAAAGCTTTGCAAAAATTCTACCCACTTGGCATGTTTTTGGTTCAACTTCGGCTGGTTATTGATGAACTGTAAGGCATGATTGTTCGAATACAATATGAATTCCTTTGGCAGCAAACAATGTCTCCATTTTTTCAAGGCTTGTACAATAGGGTAAAACTCTTTATCATAAGAAGAATATTTATTCTTTGCTTCATTCAATTTCTCATTAAAATATGCTATCGGTCTTTGTTCTTGACTCAGAACTGCGCCAACTTCAACTCCACTAGCCTATGTTTCAACTTGAAATACTTTTTCAAAATCAGAGAAAGCTAAAATTGGTTCCTTTGTGATTTTCATCTTCAGCAATTTAAAATTCTTGTTTGCTGCTTCTGTCCACTTAAACCGCTGATTGATCTTCTTAATTGTTTTAAGAATTGGTGTACAAATATGACTAAATCCTTTGATAAACTTTTTGTAAAAACTTGCAAGACCATGGAAGCTTCTTACCTCAAATCTATTTCTGGGAATAGGCCAATTCCAAATCACTTGGACTTTCTCTAGATCCATTTTCAATCCTTTTTTAGAAACTACAAATCTCAACTAAATCAATTCTTCCTTCATGAAACAACATTTTTTCAGATTTATCAGTGGTTTCTCTTTTTGCAGAGTTCTTAAATTTACCAATTTCAGATGCTCTAGATGTTCTTTTTTACTTTTACTAAAAAACAAAATATCATCAAGATAAACAATAACAAACTTGCCTGCACATTCCTTCAAGACTTCATTCATTAATCTCATGAATGTGCTAAGTGCATTAGTGAGTCCAAAGGGCATCACTAACCACTCATACAATCCACTGTTTATTTTAAATGCAGTGTTCCATTCATCGCCTTCTCGAATTCTTATTTGATGATATCCACTCTTCAAATCTATTTTAGTAAAATATTTTGATCCACTCAAGCAATCCATTAAATCATCTGATGATATCCACTCTTCAAATCTATTTTAGTAAAATATTTTGATCCACTCAAGCAATCCATTAAATCATCCATGCGTGGCAAAGGAAATCTATACATGATAATGATTTTGTTTATAGCTCTAGACTCTGTGCACATACACCATTCTCCTCCTTTCTTTGGAATGAGTACTGTTGGTACAACACATGGACTAAGACTTTATCTTATTAGCCCCTTATCCATCAGCGCTTGCACTTGTCTTCCAACTTCTATGTTCTCTTGAGGATTTAATCTGTACGCTGCTTTGTTTGGCAAACTTGCTCATGGTATTAGATCAATATGATGACTAATACCCCTGATCGATGGCAACGCATTTGGCAACTCATCCACAATAATATCAGCGAAATCATTCAACAAAGTTTTGATTTCTTCAGGTGAATTAATTAAGTTTGTGGAAGTCAAAATTACCTTAGGTCTCCCTATGACAACAAAATGCATTTCTTCACCTTTTTCAACCTCTTGTAATAGCTCCTTCCCACTCATCAGCGTAACACTACTTCCAGGGGTTCCTTTGTCAGCGTTGTCCTTCAATGGCAGCAATGTATATCTAGTTCCATCATTCTCCAGAGTATAAGTGTTTCTCTTCCCCTCATGAATAACTTTTCGATCAAATTGCCACAGTCTTCCCAGTGATACATGGCATACATCTATGGGCATTACATCACATAATATCACATCTTTATACGTACCAATTTGTATCTCAACCTTGCATTCTGTCATAATAATCTGATGTCCCTTTTGTAACCATGACACTCTGTAAGGAGTAGGGTGTATTGTCTTCGCTAATCTGAGCTTGTTCACCATCTCTATAGAAACAAGGTTGTCAGTGCTTCCACTATCAATTATTACTTTACAACACTTACCTTTTGATTTAAAGATAGTTCTAAATAAATTCTTCCGCTGTGCTGGGTTTTCAATATCCTTCTCTGTCTTAAGCAAAGTCCTTCTCAATAACAGGGATTCTTCGAGGTGGTTCTAGCTTTGCCTCAGATACATTCACATTCCTCTGACTCGCTGATTTATTATGAGGACAGTCCCATGACAGATGTCCCCATTCTCCACATGTATAACACCAAACATCTCTTCCTCGGCGTCTTCCTCTGGGCACAAATCTTCCTCTGCTAAATTCTCCCCTCTGTGGTGGTCTGCTACTTGAGTTGCTTGCTTCATGTTGACGCTGTTGTCCCCTTGGTTTGGTATCTCCTCTACCTCTTACCGAGCTTCTTCCTCTATTTTTCTGAGTTTGTTTTCTCAACATCTTCTATTCTGCCTTCAAACCTGCTTGATAGGCATCTTCAATAGTCTTTAGACTCAACACGTTGATCTCATCTTGGATATCATACCTTAAGCCATTGATATATCTAGCTACCTTCTCCATGTCATCTTCTGCATGTCTTGCTCTAATACTCAATCTATAAAACTCTTATGTGTATTCCTTAACTCACATTCCTTTTTGCCTTAAATTCTGCAATTGTTTAAAAAGATTTAACTGATAGTCTTTAGGCATAAATTTGGCTTTCATTTTACTTACCATTTTTCCCCATTGCTTGATCTTGGACTTTCCTTTCCTCACTCTGGATGTTTGTAATTCATCTCACCAAATTGTTGCATGACCCTTCAATCTCGTAACAACAAATCTCACCTTCTTTTTGTCGTCAGCTTTCTTTTCATAGTCAAAATATTTGTTCAATGAACTGATCTAATCCATTAGCTCTTCTGCATTGAGACTCCCTTCATATCTAGGAATTTCCATCTTTGGTTTTCCTCCTACTTCTGCCAACATTTTGGTAACTCTAGTAGTTTCATTTTCCTCCTCTTCTTCTTCCTTAGAAGATTCTTCTTTAGCACTGTCAGCTCCTTCATCAAGGATTCTTCTTTGAGAAGTGTCAATTGTTTCCATTCTCGTACACAGACTTCGGATTTCTTCCAGTAGAACTTCTTTTGCTTCAGGTATTCCTTGACCAATGCCAGCTCCTCTCCTAGGTGGCATTTTCACTGCAATCAACCTTAACTTCTGCTCTGATACCACAAATGACACAGGCAGAAACGATGGCTTCAAAAACCCCAACAATCACCCCAAAATTCACCTTTTTATTATAACTCGACCTTTTCCTTTTAAACCAAAATGCCTTTGGAAGAAGGCCAAAACAATGAATTTTACCTTTTAAATTTGGAGCGCTTGTCGTACGCCATAGATCACGATCTAAATGGACCAATGGTCCAGATTAAATCGCATATCAACAATCGTTATTCCCCCGAAGTCCAATCACCGACCAAATCCTCTCGATCTCCATCATTGATCTCTTTCCATCAAATTAATAGTTGATTCCTCTTCCCGATAAGTCAACTTGCATGACCCTTTATGACCGTTGATCTGGATCCGTTTGATTTGACGGCTGTCAGAGATTTCGGGTGAGACACATGCACAGAGAATAACCATCCAATAAAGCAGTTTTCTCTCTCCACTCTTATTCTACGTGTCGAACGGTGATTGGGATCATGGAACTACCCTTTAATACAACTTACGGTTTTTGATTTGCCCGAAATACAACTTACTATTGCGATACCGCTTCCGCGATCCAACGACCATGATTGTTCGCGATGCAATAGTAACGATTGAGTCGCACGATCTCAAGTCGCAAGTCCACTTGTCCAGGCTCCTTCCACTTTAGAGTTGCGATGCGATTGAGGTCCACAGTCCTGATAAAGTTAAAAGTCTTCGTTTATAATATTTCAAGTGCGGATCTCGAATCTGATCTATGTTTTCGCCGATTCTTAGTGTAAATTGGATTTTCACTTTCCGAACTGAAACCATGTAAACACACTTCGCCGATCCGATATCGGTGATCCAACGGCTGAGATTAAAGTAGGCATAAAATAATGAGATTTATATAAAAGCCTCTGGCTTCTATGAATCCTATGATTTAGGCGTGAAACATAGAAAAACAAAGGAATAATCACTCTGCCCCAATACAAAGAATCTGAAAGCATAACAAGTGTTTCCGTAGGTTTGATAATTAATCATACGCATAGCATCATTTATTCACAATAAAACAGTTACAGAGTTTCAGCCTTGACCGGATTACACAAATAAAAGACCTTTGTTTCAAAATACAATCCACACACTATTTTTGCTCTCACTCCATTCAATCCTCCCTCTCATTACATTTTTTTCCCTTCCTTTTATCAATCGAATATCACTCTATTCTGTATCTAACAACTCAATCCCTATTTTTAATCAATCTAACAATAAATCTTTAATTCCTAGCTTTACTACACACCTATGCTAACAACTTATCTTTGCACCTAAAATTAGTCAATTTCTAATTATTACAATAATGAAATACAACTGATTTCTTGAGAGATCCAACCCTCTCAGTAAAACTGACTTTTGACCAATTAGGTCAATGAAATTCAACTTATTAATCACAACATGTGAACAAACTTTCACATTGTTGGCTAAAGCCGAATGCTGCTACATCATTAATTAACAAAATAATTGAAACAAACTTTTAATTTCAAATGAAAAAAATTAATTTTATTAGAATTCAAACCAATTTAATTTAAATTATTATATATATATGATTTAAAAAATATAAATAAAGGGAAAACAGGTATGGAAAATTGATAGCTTCTTTACCAAAAAAACAAATAACACTGAAATAATATTTTAATTAACAATAATTTAATTTTGTGTCGTTTGGTTGTATAAATAACTTTATCTCAAATTTATTTTATTTTAAATTAGCCCAACTTGGAATTTTATAGCGAAATAAATTTTAGTTTTTCTTAGCTTAAAAACTAAATTAAATATAATTTTTTAATGGGATAAATAATCTTTAATTAAAAAACTATATACCAATTAATATATATTTTTATTATTAAAAGTTATATAAAAAATTGTTTTGTTTAAAATGGATTTGGATTTAATGATAAAAATTTAAGAGTTTTTTCACTATTAAACATGTTTTAGTTAAAAAAACATATACATATAAGAGAATCAAAATCTGAGATGATAAAATTAATTTAGAGTTAATTCACTTGTAAATGTTCAATGCAAGAACAATTCAAATTACAAATTTGAAAAGGTTAATTTACTTATAATTTTTTTAATTAAAAATAAACATATACATATAAGTGAATCAAAATCTATTTCTATACAAATAATAATATTAATTTGAAGTTAATTCATTTATAAATGTTCAATGCAAAGATTCAAATTACAAATTTGAAAAGGTTAAGGCAATTCAAATCACAAATTTGAAAGAGTTAATTTCCTTGTGAGTGTTTAATGCAATGAAAATTGAAATCTCAATTTGAATGAGAGATTCAATATAAGGACATTTGAGATAACGATTTGAGTAGGAGAAGAGTTAAAGATATGAGGCAAGTGAAGGCACTAGGATAAATTAGTAGCAAAGGACTTACAACCACTTATCATGATAGTTTGAGGAGAGATACACTACCAGTAAACTGAAAACTACTTATTATGATGGTTATAATATATATTGATTAATAATTTATATTGTTAATGTAATAATTTTTATTGCAATGATGATGAAGAGAAATAATGAAGTTGTTCTAGATGATATATGGGTAAATTGGTGTATAAGGCTCTCTTGTTTATGGGATAAGGAACTCGTTTCCAAGAATCAATTTGACTTTAAAGTCTACAAATATGTATATATTTTATATCATAAATAAAGCTTGCTAAAACTTTCACGGTATTTTCCATTCTCCATCATATTTTCTAATAATTTTCATAAGAATTTTAGTCCAAAAATTGTTAGAATGACATATTTGAGTTGTTAAACTTTTAGAATGCATTAAAAGAATATTAAATAACAATAGTGAAAAATCTTGGATTGTATACAACCTCCTTTAGTTTGAAAAGGTTATTGTTAAGAAGTTTACTTAAATTCCATTATATTAAATTGTCAATCTAGGATTGCATGTCCTATTGTTGTGCGCGCCCTGCACAGACTCATCTAGGTCTTCTAGCCGCGCGAACACCTTGGCCTTCGGCCTCCCGCCATGGCCCCTCCGGATGCTTCACCGGAGGTGGCTGATCCTCAACAAGCATTCTCTGATATGGTCAAGTCTCTACCTCCGCAACGCCCTCATCCAGTAGTATCCAAGTTCGTTAAAAAGCTGGATGTGTTACAAGAAGTGAACTCACCTCCAGCCCTTCCCTGCATGGCTGCCCTTTCACTTGCAGAAAAAGGACTCATTGGACAATTCACGAGCCTCTGGCCATCTCAAAAGACTGTACAATGATGGGTTGAAAGGAACTGGTCGGACAAAATTCAAGGCAAAATTTCCATTAGATTTTGTGAGAAGGGGCACTTCACCTTCCATTTTGAATCCAAAGAAGATAAGGACTTAATCTTTAGGAATGAGCCCTATTTCATGGATTCTAGAGGCCTGTACCTCAATAAATGGACCCCAGATTTTGGCCCTGAACTGGATGTTCCCAGTGCTATTTCGGTTTGGGTCCGGCTCCCTCACGTCCCTCTTCACTGTTGGGAAGATGAATTGGTTCGAGCAATCGGGAATGCAGTAGGCAAATACATCGATCGCAGTGAGCCAAAAGATAATATGCAAGCCTGTGCGTGGATCTGTGTGGAAGTGGACCTTGGCAAAGGCCTCCCCGAAGCCATCAAACTCAAAGTGGATGATTGGAGCCATATTTGGCAACTGGACTACGAGCAAATTCCATTCAAATGTAAGGTATGTCATGAATATGGCCATTTTTCCAATCGCTGTCCTAAACTTGTTGATGCTGAGAACGACCCACAAGAAGAACAATGGGAAACAATTAAAAAAAAGAAGTTGGCTCCCTTGTCCAAAGCCCCCACTGATGCAAGTCCTCCTGCCTCTAATGCAGTTCACCCCTCTTCTTCCTCCCCTCCCTTATCTTCCCTTCCCTCCCTCTACCAATCTCCGCCCCTTCTACTTCCAACACTTTCTCGGTTTTATCCCCTCCCGAAATTCCTTCCCAGGATCCCCCCCCCCTCCCTTGATCCAATCAGTTGCCATTGAACCCTCTCCTCCTCTAGTTATCTCCTCTCAGACTTCCCTTGACCCTCCCCTTACTGGGATTACCAAGAGTTCCTCCAAAGATCATCGAGCTTCCAGTGACTCTCATAAGAAACCTGGGCCAGGTAGGAAATCTCCAAAACAACATAGAAATGAAAATTCTCAGAAAGATATAGCAATGGGTATTCAGAATCCAATAGAATCTTACATCCTAGGACAATATGAAAAAGAGACAACACACAAGGACCTAGGGGGGCGAGCACCTCTCCGTACCCCACATACCAATGATGAAAGTTATATCTTGGAATAGTAGGGGACTAGGGCACCCATCCAAAGTAACAACCCTAAGAGCTCTTATTCATTGTGAGAAACCATAAATTTTTCTGTTACAGGAAACAAAGCAAGGCCAATAGGAAATGATTGGAATTATTGAACATCATAGGCATTACAAAGGCAACATCAGTGAATCAACAGGAGCCTCCGGAGGAATCACCACTCTCTGGAATCATAACACATGGAATTACGGATCGGAGGCTATTAATCAGCACTGGATCAAAACAGTTTTAGAAAACAAAGTAGATAAACAAACTATAGTCATCTATAACATCTACGCTCCAAATCATTACAGAGATAAGGAGCATTGTTGGGAGGATCCTAAAGCCAGCATAGATGCAGAAGAAAACCCTAATATCATATTTGGGGGAGACTTCAATCTTATTCTTCATGCTAATGAGAAACGAGGAGGTAGTTTCTTCCCCAATACCTAAGAACTCATTTGGAAAACATTATGCAAGATCATGACCTCATTGATGTTGTTCCAAAAAATAGAAGGTATACTTGGAGCAATCGCAGGTTGGGCAAAGGCAACATTATGGAAAGGTTGGACATAATTTTAATCAACGTCACGCTCCTCTCCTCCTTCTCTGTGGGGTATGCTAGCATCCTTCCTTTCTCTGCTTCTAACCATTATCCAATATCTCTCACTCTAGAAACCCACTGCTCTCTCGAACCCATTCCTTTTAAGTATAGTTCCCTCTAGAACTATATTCCAGCAGTCAAAGATATTGTGCAAAACACTTGGAATCAACATGTTGAAGGGTCCCTTGGTTTCATTTGGGAAACAAGGTTAAGAAACACCAAGCAGGTGATAAAAGAATGGGCAAAAACTAGCTATAAGGAGCCTGAGAAGATAAAAAAGGAGATCAAGACCAATCTAAATTGTATCCAAAGAACAATAGAAGAGCACAACCTCTTTCAGGAGAACAACGAGCAAGAAAGAGACCTTTATTTACCACTGTGCCGTGTAAACAGAGAAGAGGAATTAAAATGGAGGATAAAGTCGAGGCAACTTTGGTTGCAAGGGGGAGATAAGAACACAACATTTTTTCACAAGCAGACTATAGTTCGAAAAATAAGGAACACTGTAAGCTCCATCTTGGACGTTGAGGGAAACCTTCAAAATACACAAGATGCCATCTGAAAGGTTGCCACAGACCATTACCGAGATCTCCTAACTGAAACAAAAGAAGAAGAGGACTATAGATATCTGCTTCAATATCTCCCCATCGGGATCAACAAGGAAATGAATGATAGTTTGAATAAGGAGATTGATGAGGAGGAGATAAGAAGAACAATTTGGACACTCTAGCCAGATAAATCTTTGGGGTCAGATGGCTTCCCATCTGTTTTTATCGAGCCTTTTGGGGAATTGTCTAAAAGTACTTGACCAAAATGCTCAAATGGGTCCAATGAAAAGGCAAAATCGGTGGTTACACCAATGCCACTCATCTTGCTCTCATTCCCAAAGAAAATCAACCCTCTTCATTTGCTCGATTTCGGCCCATTTCCCTCTGCAACTCGTCTTATAAGATCCTGACCAAAATCCTTGCTTCTCGCCTTAAATCCTTCCTCCCTTATCTCATCTCTGAAAACCAAGGGGGGTTCTTGGCCAATATAAAAATTACTGATTCTATCCTCCTTGTCTAAGAAGCTATACATTCGAGTCAATCTAGAAATGAGAAAGGGTTTATCCTTAAACTCGATTTGGCCAACACCTTTAACAGAGTAAGGCAGTCTTTCATCCTAGCTATTCTAAAAATGATGGGATTTGATGCGGTCTTTTTAAACCTCATCAAAGCTTGCATTTCTGGGCCCTGGATCTCCCCTCTTGTTAATGGCAGACCAGGAAATTCTTTCTAATCATCCCGAGGTCTTAGACAAGGTTTCCCTCTTTCACTTTATCTTTTTATTCTGATGGCTGAATCTTTTAGCAAAGCGCTGGACTTCAATCGGAGAGTTGGCCTCATCACAGGCATTAAATTTGAGAATGGAGTCAAGAATATAAACCAATGTCAATTTGCTGATGACACCTTGTTAATTGGAAGAGCTTCCACTATAATAGTCCGACGCTTCAAGCTTCTTTTAGATAAATATATGAGATACTCTGATGGATTGGTCAATCAGCTGAAAAGTTGCATTTATGGATGGAATACCATTGCACGGGTCCTTCACAATATTGCCAACATCTTTGGAGTCTCTTGCAACTATGATTGGACTCACTTCACTTATCTGGGCATGCCAGTGAGTGTAGGTCCTTTGAAGTTAGAAGTTTGGGATACTGTTATTGACAAGATGAAGAGAAAAGAGCAGCAATGGGGCTCCATTTGGCTCAACCTAGCTGGCCGCCTCATCCTACTCAAATCAGGTATTTCCTCTCTGCCTTTATATCAATTCTCTCTTCATCAAGCTCCGGCCTCTTTTCATTATAAAATGGAGGTCATCCTCCGCTAATTCCTTTAGCAAGGAGGGAAAAACAACAAAAGAAAATTCAATTTGGTTAATTGGAAGCAGGTCATCCAATCCCAAGGCCGAGGAGGTCTTGGAATCAGATCTCCCAAATTTCTTAATCTAGCATTCGGAGGTAAGATTGCTTGGATACTTATCATTGGCCTTTTTGCCTGGTGGAAAAGGGTGTTAGAAGTTAAATATTTAAACTTCCTAATGCAGCAACTTCTAGATCAAGATATTCCTAATAGAGATTCTTCTAAAATTTGGCGTTCATGCAAAAAAGCAATTCCTTTCATGGCTCAGAACACTTCTAAAGTCCCCAAGGGAGGTGCTGATATTAATATTGGATCAGATAAAATAATGGGCAGGCAACCAATAAACAGTTATGATGGAGTCAATCCCATTTTCACCTTTTTTGATAGCATAGGCATCTATCACTTGGATCAGATTTCCCTGTGGGATCTCCAATCCCATTTATGGTTAGGGTGGACCTTTCCAACCATTCCCAACGACCACAAGGCAAGTCTCCTTGCTCCTCAATCTCATCTTCATAGTATAGCTCCAATAAAAAAGAATGACTTCGATGGATTTCGCTAGGATCCATATGGATCTAATTATACTATCCAAGTTGCCCATCAGTACATTTGCAACAGCAACAATCCCACGCCCATATGGAACCACTGGAAAATGGTCTAGAAATTTGAAGCCCTTCCTAAAATTAAAATTTTCCTCTGGACTCTTCTTAAGGGGAAAATCCTTACTGCAGAAAATTTACAAAAGCGAGGCATTAATGGCTCTTCTTGCTGCCCTAATTGTCAAGCTGCCGAAGAATCTATACAACATCTCTTCATTGCCTATCCTTTTGCTATCACCTACTGGAGAAATTTATCCTACATCGACCATATTCCTTGGAATGATCAGGACACCATAGGAGAAGCTCTTCATCAATGGAAAAAGAATTATCCATGGCAACAAAAGGAGAACAACATTGTAAAAAGGGTTTGGGATACCCTTCCTTACACTATGTTGTGGAACATTTGGCTGGCTAGAAACCGCAAAGTGTTTAAGGACAAGGAATCGACCACGAGAAATCTCTGCAACAAAGCAGGGAGTCTTGATCTAGCAACCATATCTGTTAAAAACCAAAGAAACATAGATATCACTGAAATCAACGTTGAAGAGTGGAATTTCATTGGTTATCTTCTGGATAAAAACAACAATAACCAAAATGACATCATTGTTAGCAACAGGCATAGCAATGTATACCATAAATGGAAAATTAGATTAAAGGAGGAAGAGTTTGCAATATGGCTTAAAAATTGCAACAACTATTATCTCTTTTTTGATGGCACTTCAAAATCAAATCCTAGAATTGCAGAAGCAAGAGGTGTTATTTTCAATGCCAATGGGGATCCTATAGTCTCTTATGAATGGGGGCTTGGGCACATATCCAACAATAGGGCAGAGGCTTTGGCCCTATATCAAAGACTCACCCAGCTCAGTAAACTTGGTATAGGTACAACTTTGATTTTCGGAGACTCAGCAGTAGTCATCAGCCTAATGGTCCAAAATAGGAAATATCCCAATGTTCTCCTCCAACAGTCCATTAGCAGATGTCAACTTTTGATCCAGTCATTGACAGAATTGCGTTTCTTCCATATCTTACGCACCCTCAACAAGGATGTTGATTTTCACGCCAACAGAGCATGTACCAAACCAATGGGCAACCTTCTTTGTAATGCTGAGGAAACACATCACTATTTACCACGACAAAGAATTATTTTTGTCTTAATCAGATTTGAAAATTAGAGAACCCTGACATAAGGAATTGGTTAAAGATTTTCCAGATTTGTTCCATGGATAAAATCTGCATTGGGATCCGTATTATCCTTGGAGAAATTATTTTCATTTTCGTTATCATGTAATCAACCGATATGCTTCTTATCATCCTCCCCGACCTGACTCCGCTGTCTCCCTCTCGTGTTTTATGTCACCTCTCTTCTGTACTCCCCTTCTCTCCCTTGATGGGTCCTCTACGCTCCTTTTCCTTCTTATACGCCCTCACCTCCTTCCACTCCCGCACTCTGTCTTCTCCTCAAACTGTGGATCTGAGTCCTCGTCTTACTCTTCCCACTCCGCTGCCTGCATTTCCTTATTGCGCTAAAGCCAATCAACTGATCCCCGTGCTTCTGGCCTCTCCTCAAACTTTAGTTTCTGCTCTTATCTTTTCAGCTTGCCCCCAACCGCTGTGCTTTTGGTTTGTTCCCTGGGTCTTACAGCACCCTCAGCATCACTCTTTTTTTGCAACAATGGCGAGGAGCGAGGACTGTCTCCATTGCGCTGACCTCCAGGCTGAGCTGGAGCAAATACGAGTCCACCAGAAGATCTTGGATGCCAAGATTGACAATCAAAATCGCCTTATCAATGAGAAATATGCAACTGACATTAACTTGCTTCATCATAGAATTTCTTTGCTGCACGAATAGTTCAATTAGTGTTCCAATAGGTGCAGTCATGTTGAAGAATCCATTGAAATTTTGAAATACATGATGGAAAAGAGAAATACAGTACCCACAAGCTCATCAAGCATCAAGCATCAAGCAAGCCGGTGTTGATGACAAACTTGAAGAGTCCACTACTCGGCAAATCAACCACATCATTATAGATTGATTATGTTTTGTAAATGTTGTTATCTGTTGTTCTAGTTTGTTAAGATTTATTTTTGGTCAGTTTTTTTTCAAAAGCCCAAAAGGCAGGATCAAGGAGGAATTTTTTCTAACTTGTAACTCCTTCTTTCCTTGCTCTTAATGGCATAACATTATGTATTTTAGGAGCTCAGCCTCCTCTCTTCTTTCGGAAATATAATACAACAACCGACTATGTTAAAAAAAAAAAAAAAAACAATAATAAAAAATCTTATTAAAAATTGTATTGCTAAATTTCTAAAACTTAAAATATTTTAAACTTCACCTATATATAATATATAATATGATATTTATATAAATGGATCATTTTTATTATGCTCAAGAGAGTCATTATGAGGTAAATATTATAGTGTTATAAAATGACATGTTAGATGTAACAACAACAACAACAACAACAACAACAACAACAAGATTTAATGGAAAAATATAATAATAAGTTTAAATTAATTCAATTCAATTTATTATATTACACTTTTGTTTTTATTAATAATTAAGATTTGTTTTATAATGATTCATATTCAAAACTATTAAATTTCTGAACTTCATATTTAAATTTAATCTCCAAATAAATTAAATGGTTAGTAAGCAATGATAAATACTAGTCCATAACAAGTGTTGCAAGGCAGGGTAGTCCTTGCCAACTTTTTGTTTGTTTGTCATGTTGGTTTAAATATATAAACAAAAAAAATATTATTATTTTTTATATCCTTAAAAGCAATATATAAAATAAACAAAATTGTTTATGGTCAAACATATCCTTTAATTGCCTATTAAGGGAGGACTTGCACAAATTTTTGGTGGTTAGTAATCACTACTAAGTTTGCACATTTACACTTTTACTCCTACATGTCAAACTGTTGAAGAAAACATAAATAATGGTAGGTACTAACTCTTGGTAGGTATATACATTATGGTGGGTAATAATTGACGGTAAATATGTTATTTACGTGAGTATGAGTTATTTTCAAGGATTTCAATTTTAGGTGGTTTTCCTATGAAGCTTCTGTTGAAGAAAACATAAATAATGGTAGGTACTAACTCTTGGTAGGTATATACATTATGGTGGGTATGAGTTATTTTCAAGGATTTCAATTTTAGGTGGGTTTCCTATGAAGCTTAAGAAAAATCATTGCACAAATATTTAAAAATCATGGCATAAATATTGCATCTACATCCATAAATTATGGCAAAAAAATGTGAGAGTAGTTTTAAGTGTGACTTTTTGGAAAGTTTTTTTCGATCTAATTTGTTAGAATTCACACGGATTCATTGAAATCAAAAGTTTGATAGGTTGACTCTTCACAATCTGGGTTTTTGAGGGTGCTTAATCCTTATATGCAGTTGAAAAAGCCATAAATCTTCCAGAAGCTCCAAAAATTCGCACTTAAAGACTAATTTGTTATCCACATGGCACAAAAGCTGCAATGAAACTTTCAAGGTTATGGCCCAATCGAATGTTTGAAAAATATTTTTTTTTTTCAATAAATATTAAAAAATAAATATTGTTTTCCAAAGTTAAACATTATAATTTGCATTGGTCAATGCAAACTAATAGTGGTCAACAAGCAAATTGATGGCTAGAGCCTTCCCTTGGCAATGACTAATAAGTGTTGTACAATAGCTTAGTCTCCACCACTCAAGTTACAAATTATTCTTTCACAAAAAATGCTAATTGATATATGAAATGGAAAAATAAATTGCCTACTAAGGAGCAGGGACTTGCATAAATTTTGGTGGATGGTAACCACTATTAAGTCTCCATATTTACATTTTTACTTCTACTTATTGAAGTGCTAAAGAACACATAAATAATATTGGACAATAATTCTTGATAAATATACTTATTTACATCTTGTTGCTATTCATTTTTTTTATGCAAATACTTGCTTAAATTATTGGAAGTGCTAAAGAACACATAAATATGGCGGATGATAATTCTTGATAAGTATATTTATATACATGTCGTTCATATCTATTATTTTATGCAAATTCTTGCTTAAATTATGGTGGGCAGTAACTAATGATAAATATGTTATTTAACACTTTTCAAGGATTTTAATTTTTGTATTTTCCTATTAAACTTAACAATAAAAAGTCACCACATAAATGTTTAAAATTATGACATAATATTGCAATTGTATCAAGAAATTATGACAAAAAAAATATGACACAACTATCCACACATTGTATTGGGCAAACACTGGAATAAGACCTTAAGTTATGGTCTAATCAAATGTTTGGATTTTTTTTTTTTTTTCTAGTATTGAAAAAAAATATTTTTCAAAGTTAAACATTATAACTTGCATTGGTCATAGTGGTCAACCAACAAATCAATCACTAATACATGCCAAGATCAAAACAATTCAAATACATGTTGGGTTGTGATAATTAAAAAAATAATAAAAACTAACTAAAATATAATTATATATCTAGAACAAAATTCTAAACTATGGAGATTTAATCTCACTTTATTATGAGATCCTTAATATGTGAATAGGCTTTATTGCAACAATATAACCAATACCATGGTTTATCAACACGTAATAAAAAAACCATAAATCATTTAAAAAATCATATAGTCATACTTTTATAAATATAAAAATATAAAATATTTTTTTAAAAATATTTAAATATTTTTGAAAAATAAAATAAAAAATAATTTGTTTTAATAAACCATATTAAAAAATATAATAGTAAATTTTAAAATTAACAAATAATTAATTCAGACTCTCTGAATAAAAAAATGGCCCTCCTCGAAATCAATTAAAATCGATGGTTTATATCTTTCCCCTTCCAATTCTTTGAATGGATTTTAATTACATCTTAAAATGTCCTTGAGTTTGATGGGTAGAGAGTGGTGGTCTTATGAATAAGGATAGTCCCACTTATCTAGTAACCTATTTCCATAAAAATGGAGTGGTTATTATAAAGCATTTCAATGTAACAATACTAAATATTTTGTAGCATTTGTAGTGTTAAGGGCTTCATTGTAAAACACCGAATGTTAAACTTTGCACTCAAGGTGTTTGGGAAGTTTCATTAAATATAAGTATATGGAAGTTACAATAATCTATTTTCGAATTAAACTATTGTAATATATTTTAATTTTTTATATTTTTTATATCAATTTTTCTTAATGTTGTGGTGGAATTTTTGACTTTATATTTATTTATGCATTCTATTTATTTATTGAGCGAGCTTGTTTTAATGATCAATAAATTGGTTATGCATATTGATTTTGGTTCTTATGGCCTAATCTTAATATTTTCTTTTTAATCGTTATAATATACTTTCACATTGTTTTTCTACATGTTATTTTTATTTTGTTCTTTTTTAGTTGATGTTTAGATCTTAAGGTTTTTTTTTTTTTTAATTTAGCTGCAAAATAGCTTTAGATTTAGTTGTTTTATTGCTTTGTTTGGAAAGCCTAAGGGATTGGTTTATATTAGATATTTTTCCTTGTACATTTTCATTGTTTGAATTTTTCTTGGGTATTTTGGTTTTTACTAGTTAGTTATTTCTTGTTGGGATATATCAAGTTTGTTTGGTATAATTTTTCTTTCTACTCTTTGTATGCCCAAGGTATAACTCAAAGACAATGTGCTACAATTTAGCTTTGTTGTTTTTATCTCATTAGAAGCCGTTCCCCTATATCTTTACCTGATTACCTCTTTGTTATTGTGTGGCATCAAAAGACAACCTCATGGTTCTAGTCATGGATTCCAAGCTCTTATTCTCATAATTTCTTTTACATTTTTCCACTTATGGGTCACCCTCTTTCTTTTCGTTCCTTCTCAAAACCTCCTTATGGCTTAAATATCTTTCCCTAGGGTAGTCAATAAAGGTGTTGTTGAGACCAGGGGTTGTATATCTAGTTTGTAGCACTTATTGGTTATCCTCCTATTCAAGTACTTATTGTCACAAGAGGTTCTTCAATAACAAGTCAAGGTTACTCAAGACTCATGATTCTCTTCCCACCTATCTTCTTCTCAAGTGGTTTTCTCAACATCTCTCCTTGATTACTCTAGCACATAATCACCTTTCGTGATTAAAAAATGGACTAGTAAGTTTTGAGTGTGTGTATGTGCGTGCACGCGCGCGCGCGTGTGTGTGTGTGTGTGTGTGTGTGCGTGTGAGGGAGAGAGAGAGAGAGAGCCTCAAGGGGTTAACTCAACTAGTTATTGCCAATGTTGTTGGGCATTTGGGTAGCCCTATGCTTGTAAGCGTCTGGGAAAATCCCCTTATGTTCGGGACACTATTCCATGCTAATGACTTTACTAGGGATAGCATGCACAAATTTGGGGATACATCCATTCAATTTCCCTAAGAGGTTTCCCTCGATTAAACAATGACCCTTCAATCCCATAAGGTGGTTAGTATTAGACTCACTCCCGATACATCTCCCCCACCTTGGTTGTAGAATGCACTTACTGTTGTGTAATATGTCATCTCTCCCACATTAGTTGTATAATGAAATAGAGTTACACTCACTCATGGCACATCCCCCTCACCTTGGTTGTGGAATGCAAATATTGTTGTGTAATATATCATTTCCCCCACTTTGGTCATAGAACAAACTATTGTCATGCAATATATCATCTTCCCATCTTGGTTTGATAATGTACAATAATTAGATTCTACCATGAAGGTGGAGGAGATGTGCCATAAGTAGGTGTAACACTAACCACCTAAACAAAGTGAGATATTGCACAACAATAATTGTATTCTACAACCAAAGGTGGGGGAAATGTGGCATGTGTGGTGGTAGCAACTAACCACTATAACCAAGCAAGATTAAATATATTGCACAATAATATGTGCATTCTACAACCAAGGTAGGGGAGAAGTGCCATGAATGAGTGTAACCCTAACCACCATACCCAAGTAGGATTGAAGGGTTAATGCTCAACCAAGGCCAAATGATACTCTAAGCAAAATGATGAATAATTGTATCCTTGTCTTATTTTAAGATGAAAATCCTCCCAAAACTAGGAGGGTGATTCAAAATGGATTTACATAGTCACCATGTGAATTTATCGATGTTCTAGAGTTTACAATATTAAATTTAGGGAATAGCCAAGCCAATTTTGGTTGCATCATGAAAACCATATAGATGGATATGGTAAATCCCCCATTTGAGAGTAACATAATTAGAATTTTATAGTCTCTAATGCTAAGGACGTAGATTCATATTGGCGTATGTACCACATTCTACACATCATTAGCTTCCAACAACATTTAATTTTGCAAAATAGTGTTCATATGCAAAAGTTATGGCTCAACAAGATAACTATCCATTATTCTTAGGAGGTATAAGTGGAAAACATGTTAGCTCACTACGACTCAACCATGAATAGTTAGTAACATGTGGAAACTTGATTCCATTTAAAATTGTTTATAGGTCCAACTCTACCTATGATAATAAATTATTAATTTTCCTAGTGCTAGTTTCATTTTTAATGTCTCATGTCGTTATTTTTACCCCATATATATTGGTAGTAAATAAAACATTGAAAAATACAAACAAAAAATTCTCTAGAACTTTCACTTAGAAAATAGCAGAAAAAAATATTTCAAAAACTAACCCAAAAAAATCAGATAAAACTTCAATAGAAATTGTCCCTCCAACTTCTCATCATTTAATTTCTTAGAGAAATCATGGGCTCCCTAACCAAGGAAACTGGTCCTCAAAATTTATAAGGAAATTATAGAAAAACCTAAGATAAATTCCTCCAGCAAAATCAAGAACCCACTTGGCCTCCTCAATCCCATCCACATCCACAAAAAATCGTTGGTTGTCTCAATCATGCAGGTCCTTGCTAGTTTATTTATATACAGAAAATTCTCCTGCTGAATTTTTCCCTCTTCCTCAACCTTCGTGAATCTCTCACAAAAAATATGCCATATAACTCTTGCAAATTATTTAGAAAATATCTTTCTGAATTTCTCTCTCTTATGTTGTGTCTTCATCCTCTCCCTTAGGTTGCTTTTATAATTCTCCATAGGCCAAATCCCTAATATCCAAAGTGATTGCGGGCTAGGATTAAATCCTAGCTTTCTTTGCTCAGTGGTGGAGATTAGATCCAAGTTACATAAATAGTCAATTATTATCCTTAAAAAATCATTATCCCAAAGTCAACATTAATTAAATAATTAATCAATGTAATTTTTCTTAAGTTAAAACTTAAGAAGGAGATCACATTACTTGCTCCTCTCGAACCACCATCTAAAGGGGACTTCGCTTCCACATGCTAAGACACCAAACCTATGTGGAAGATCTTCCAATGCTACACAATTAAGCATTAATAACCCACTTACCTCAGTGGTTAGAGTATCATTTTCATATAGCAAAATTCATTGTTTTAAATTGAATAGTAGGTTTAAACATATTAGATATGATTATATAATCAATGTAATCTAATAATTTTTACTCCACTTGTTTAGGTCGAGATGGAAAATTGAATCCACTTTCAAATCATTATAGGGAATATGTAATTGGAATTGTGGAGCCTAGAATTAATAGCCTCTAATCATATTCTCTCTCTTTTTAGAGCTACAATAGACTCAATTGCTTCTTGTTTTGCTTCATTTAAGCTAACTCAACATTAGTAGCTTCTTGTTATTCTATAGTGAGGAAGAATGTGTAGGAGATTATGACAAAGCACAAAGGGAGATACATAGTATAGTGCATTATTGAAGACTAGCTTCACAAGAATCTTGGACAACTTCATAATCTATTTTATTAGTCCATAACAAAGAAGATGAAAGGAAAAGTCCATTTCTTACTAGTTTTCCTATATCATATTTCTAGTGTTAATTTTGTGTTCCAATATGTGTGTATTCAATTTTATAATTCTATTTTATGCTTCAATGGTTAGAAAGTTTAGTTGGCATGTTTTATTTTTGCATAACTTAAAATAATGAAAAATAGAGGGATAGTCTTATAAACGAGCATAATCTCCTTGTAGTTGCTGTGATTGTAGATATAATTTGGTGAATAAACGATTAAAATATCCAAGGTAGTTTACAGATCAATTTAAGTATAAATATTAGTTATCACATCAAGTTTCTATACCATATGAGGGAATTTATACTAGATATACTTCCTATTAAACCACGTTGTGTAGTAAAGTTGTTGACATGCTTTAACAACCCAAAATAATTGTACGTCCTACCACAAGTTCTCTATATCTTGGTGCCATAATCTAATCAACTATAGCATGCTCAATACAATTAGGATTGATCTCTATCATGGGTAGGTGCTCCACCACCTTCCAGGTGTCCAACAAAGGTGGAGATAGTATGGCCAAAAAATCTCCACATTAAAGACATGATGTCTAAGGTTGAGAAAGAGTAGAAGATTCAATTAAGAAACATTCTCACCCACATTTTTAGTTATAGTTTAAGGATAATTTTAGATGGTTTGATCTTTGTATGGGGGCCTATAAATCACACTTTTTCTAAGTGAAACCATACATTGTCATCACCTTGAAATTGATAGGGAAATCAATGTTTATCATGTTATTGTTGTACTTCGCATTTTAGTTTTGGAGAATACCATGAACTTCTCAGTAGATATGCTATATCCATTTATCAAAGTATGTTGCTTTATGTGCTTCATTCTAAGCATGGTAGGACTATTCAAGTGACAATGTAATCCACATAGCTACATCATTGGGCTCAATATTTAGAACTGAAGGAATCTTAAAAGCATTGTGATTAATAGAATTATGAAATGTTTTATTGTTGTTGTGTTGAATATAAAGAAGGCTTTCATCTTGATTGATATTATGTTGAGAACTAAATGAAAATAGAAATAATAAGTCAATTAAAATAATGATAATGAAAAGATAACTTAATGTAGGACTCAACCAAACTCTATTAATGAATGAAATAGTGAAAACACAACAATATGTGAAGCAATATAAATTGCCTGAAGTCATGGTACCTTATCTTTAGAAGAGATATGTTGGTTATGATATTTCAGAAAAATCCCACACCAAGAAGTAAAAACTATATTTTAACATAAAGTATAAAATTCTAAGATGACAAAACATACATCCAAAACCTTACTCTATGAGATGACATGGAAAAAGGAATACCCAGGCCTTGAAGAGCTTAGTTGATACATTTACTTCCCAAGGCTACAAATTTCACATACAAACATTTTGTGGACAATTAGAAAACTTATTTTGAGTTCTATACCTTTGGTTATCCTACCATTAAATATTGCTAGGTTGAGTCAATCATAAAAAATTCATGGGAAGTGCCCAAAAAATGCACTAGTAGTTTAGGACATTGAAAACTATTAGAAAAGAAACAATGTGTATGATCATGTCCAACATAGTGGAAGATTTGGTACCCACCTATATCCACCTAGATCACATCTAATGCACATTGATTCTTGGAGTTTTACATTTCATGGATATATACGATCATTGTATTTACTATATATCTTTGTCCATCCTTTTTGGATGAAAGGAAAAGGATTTAGCTAGTGTAGTATTCATCTTAGATCAAAGCTTGGACCATGAGATAATGACCTTGGTGTCCTTGTTATAAACATACATATTTTACAACAAAAAATGAACACAAACATGCTAGAGAAAAGCCTAGCAATCACTACTACAGTGATACTCTTCTTACAAGGTGACAAAATTGTCATCTTAGAGAATTAAAAAACTTAAATGACAGAAACAAAATCATTACCATTCAACACAATTCTAACATATAATCGATGGAAAATGTCTCTCAAGGTTTATATGGAGTGAGTAGAGGAGTGTAAAATGCCTTATTCTTAATTGTAGGTTCAATGATGGCACAATGGAGGAGTACACAATCTAATATATATGTTGACGTCCCATAAAAGATTTGACTAATGGAAGTGTTTCTACAATATTGCCATTATGTTCTTACACCAAATTGCCATTCCACCTAACTATAGTGTACCTATGAAATCATCTTCTCACATTTCTGTGAAAGAATATAAAGATGGCACTGAAGTCCATATTAGAAGGTGAAAATATAAAACTTTTTTTCCCTACAACTAGTGTTTGGTATGTGGAAACTAAGTCAAAGATATTTTTCAGACACATAAGATCACTCTAAATTATTTTGTTTGTAATAATTGAGGATCATGATTAGTGCTACAATTGAAGGTAATTTTAGGAAGTTAATTTTTCGAGGTAATTAGCGATTCCCTTCCTATACATGATGTTCAAGTGTAATTGTTGTAGGTTTGTGGATCACATTTAATGGTTAGTGTGGATCATCATTTCCTTTAACTACCGATAGGCTTGAATAATGGAGTAAAGCTCCTTCTCATAGAGATGGTTTTCATGGTCTCTGTCAAATAGTGTCTCCCTCTTTGATAGGCCACCGTATATCTTGTTTTGTGAGGTCAACAAATAAGGCACAATATTAGGTGTTTCTCAATTTCAAACAATTGTAGTGCTCACAAAATCAGGATTGACATTACACAAGGAAAATATTTAGTGCCTAGAACTTATTTTCTTATGTATCAACTCAAAGAATTTAGATTTGGCTCCACTCTTGGCTAATTGGGTTATGGGCCAAGCAATATGAGAGATTCTCAACATAATCTTGTGGTAATAGCTAGTGAGAAAAAGGTCATTGTGAATATTTGCTAGTGTTGTTAGAATAAATAGTGGTGGATGACTTGGATCTTGGTGAAATTCACATGCACATAATTCTCATCCATTATGTAACCTAGATATTGAAATATTTAAATGATGAATGGGAAATTCTCTATATTTACATGGAACTTGTGTTGTTATATGACGATAAGCACTAATAGAGTGTGCTTTAGATGTTCCTTTTAGATTATGTTGAAGATAAGAGCATTGTGATGGGACCAGCCCACACTCCAATACATGACTTAAGCCAAAGTCTGTCCGACGTTGATTTTTAACTTGTATTTGGGTTATGATTAGGCACTAATCACACTTTTAATCAAAAGATATTTTCTGTGGTGGTTGAAATCATTTATGGCAGAGTGTTAATGTGACAGCTGATTTGCACTTGCCTCGGTCCTCGTTTCTCGCTAGTTCATTTTGGCAAAACCCTTAGTATTTTCGTCATTTCAACTTTCTGTTCTGCATGGTGAACTCCATGAGGGTTTCTTCTGGTAATGGTCTTTTTCTGTACTGTTTACGAATGAATAATGAGCTACAGGCTCTACCTGTGCTGGTGGTGACTATGTTCTTTGCTAGCGCGACTCTGTCACGCGTTCTAGAGGTTGGTTTATTTGGTTTCTGGGCACAATTTGTTAATTTATTTATTCAAGCATGGAAACAACCACTAGTTGGTCTTGTTTGGTTCTCAACTGTTACTGTCCTACTGTTTATTTGCTTCGCTACGGTTCTGCTGCTAAATTTTTTTGTTTATGTCATGCATGCTCCAGGTTACAGGCACGGTGGCCTCGCTCTGCTCTTATTCCTCAGGTAACTTAACCTTCCATGCTTCACTTCTGTCTTTGTCTGGTTCCAGTGCTAACAATATCTTTCTCCTTTGTCTTAGGTGGCTTCCGTGTTCTGTGGCTCAATAACTTGCATTTTCTTTGTGCAAATGCGTCCCCAAGTAAGGGTTTTTTGTTCTCCCTTTGCCCGAACTGTATTTCTCTTCGTTTTATTTTATGCGTGGCTAGACTGACAGGTTTTTCCTGCTCTGGTCTCGTAGGTCAGGGTTCGACCTTAGATGTGGACGGATGCAAACCCTTCGGTTCCTTTTTGGTAGGCTCTGTCACCGTAGTCTTCGTAGGGTTGCAGCTAGGGTCTGTAATTTTTTTGTTGGCCGCGCCACAACATTCGTTGATTTGGGTCTTTGCTTGTGTTGCTATACCTGGGTTCACCTCTGTTATAGTTCTAGTTTGCAATTCATTTTCGTTGAACCATATAGTTGGACACGAGGGTTTTACTATATCAAACCCTCGACTAGGGTTTGCTCTATTTCATGGACATTATTTCTTCTACTTTTTACGGCAATGCAATACTGAATTGTTATGTAATAACAAACATATATATTTGTTTCCTGTTTCGTTGGAAATGAAAAGAAATTGTGTTGAATAGACTGTCACGGGTTACCTCTATTTGGGGTTTGTCCACTTGACGCTCAGGTTCTTGTTTTCTCAATCAGTTTGTTATGCTGCTTTGAATTCTTCTTGCCGCGGGCTTGTTCACTGTTTGTCCATTCTCGCCTTTGGAAAACTTGTATACAATCGATCTGTCAGTACTCTGTTCTTTAAGAGAGGAAATGTATGAAGTTGTATGTGTGCACTACGTTTGTCATTCTGAATTATTTAATGGTCACGAAATATAGATACACAGTGCAAAAAATTGTACAGATGGATGGAAAATAAACTTGTTCTTTGTCTTTCTATTATTGTATACAAAATGCTGAACCCTTTGAATTATTTTTGATGTTACATTTATGTCTTCTGTCCACAGTTACCTGAACTGTGTAGTTACTTTTTCAGTTGCAATTCTTATTACTTACATAACTATTCATGCATTCGGTTCTGCCTATACTGCAAGATTTTACATTAGACATATTTATATTTTTCCTTTAAAATGAAAGAACAATTATTAACCTATTGTTTATTAAAGACAAACAAAATAGTGACCCTAATCGACCAAACTGTCCTTAACTAATACTGAGATTAAAAAGAAAAACAAGTCCTACATCATATTTTGACAAACTGAACATAGAGAAACCAATACGCTAATAAAACTTTCCACCTTGGCAGAGACCAACACTCGGTCATGGTGCCCTAGCTAGATGCTCCTACATCAGGCTCCTGGGGCAAAAAGAAATCATGACTCTGGTCCATGAGCTTCTCGACTGAAGAACCCGCCTGCTCAATTTTCCTGGCATCAAGCCATGAACTGTCCTCAATAGGACGGTTCTTCCACTTGACCAGGTATTGCAGATACTCCTTCTGCCGAGTTTGTTTGGCGACCTGAGTGTCGAGGATTCTCTCGATCTCGAGAGGTTGAACGTAAGGCATTTGTCTCATCCAAGTTTCCCTTCCATCCTGGTTATTCCGTGTAGGCCGTGTGGTTCTGTCTTCCTCTTCTGGGTTAGCAGTGTAGGGAAACAGGTCTGTCACATTAAAGATGGGTGAAATGCCTATCCCTGGTGGTAGCTGTATCTCATAGACATTCGCTGAAAATTTCTGGAGGACTTTGGAGGGACTTATCTTCTTGTACTTCAGCTTGTTGTATGCACCTCTAGGGAAGCGTTCCTTGCACAAATGCACGAGGACTTCATCTCCCACATTGAACTGCACCTCCCTTCTTTTCAAATCTGCTTGTTGTTTATACTTTTGGCCGCTGTCCTGCAATTTAATTTTCACTTGCTCATGCAAATCTCTCATCGCGTTAGCGAAATCTTCCCCATCTGCACTTCAACTTTATTGCTGTCCAAGATCTTGCAATTCATGCACTCCGCGAGGATGCATGTTGTACAAGATCTGAAAAGGACTACAACCCATGCTGCGATTGGGCGAGTCGTTATAAGCGAAATCTACCTGGGCAAGCACTCGATCCCACATCCGCGAATTCTCACCAATTAAGCTTCGTAGCAGGTTCCCCAGACTTCTGTTTACCACCTCTGTTTGTCCGTCGGTTTGCGGGTGATAAGAAGAACTGTAACTCAACTGTGTGTCCATCTTCTTCCACAGGGTGCACCAAAAGTGCCTTGTGAACTTCACATCCCTGTCAGAAAGAATAGACTTAGGCAAACCATGTAGCCTGACAATCTCTGTAAAGAACAACTGGGCCACGTGAGTGGCATCACTGGTTTTTCTGCAAGGGATGAAATGTGCCATCTTAGAGAACCTGTCCACTACTACCATTACCGAGTCATAACCCCGCTGTGTCCTTGGTAGACCCAAAACAAAGTCCATGCTGACTAAGTCCCACAATCTGCTTGGAACAGGCAATGGTGTATGCAGTCCCTTGTTTTGACTGTGACCCTTCGCTAAATGGCACACTTTACATCTCGTCACGAATCGTTGTACATCCCTTCGCATTTTTGGCCAAAAGTAGAAATGGCTGAGCTACTCGAGTGTCTTTTCTATGCCGAAATGTCCAGCTAGACCTCCATTGTGCTTTTCCCAAATAATATTCTCTCTCATCAAGCAGTCAGGAATGCATAGCTTTCCTCCTCTAAACAACAATTTCTCTTGCAAGTTGTAGTCCAACCATGGACTATTATCTCTCACCAAGGGATTCTGACATGCCTTGCAGGCCTCCTTAAAATCTGTGTCAGTCTGATATAAATCTTTCAAGTGCTCAAAACCCAACACTTGTATAATACTCTCTTGCAAAAGTAAGGCCCTTCTACTCAATGCATCTGCCACCTTGTTAGCCTGCCTGCTGATGTGTTTCAACACGAAGGTGAAACTCTGCAAACATTCCACCCACTTGGAATGTTTGTGATTTAATTTGTGCTGTTGCATCACATACTGCAATGCAGAATTATCTGAAAACAACACAAATTCATTTCCCAGAAAATACTGTCTCCAATGCTTCAGTGCTTGGATGAGAGCATAGAACTCCTTGTTGTAGGACGAATATTTCTGCCTACTTTCATTTAACTTCTCGCTGAAAAATGCAACAGGTTTATCCTCCTGGCTGAGTATAGCTCCAATAGTCGTACCGTTAGCATCATAGTGAACCTGAAAGAGCTTTTTAAAATTTGGGAATCTCAGGATCGGTCTCTCTGTGATCTTCTTCTTTAGTAGCTGAAAAATCCTCTCCGCTATATCAGTCAATCGAAAAGGCTGACTGGCCTTTTTGATAGCATCCAACATAGGTGCGTAGATTTCAATAAAATTTCTTATGAATTTCCGGTAAAAACTCGCTAGCCCATGAAAACTACGTACCTCAAATAAGATTTTCAGGGATGGCTAATTGACTATCGCTGCAATCTTCTCCAGATCCATCTTCAACTCATTTTATGCTATTACGAAGCCCAAATAAATCAACTCTTTTTGCAGAAAAGTACATCTTTACAAATTTATCAGCAGCTTATTCTGCTGCAGTTTTTCGAGCACTTTCCGAACATGTCTAAGGTGCTCCTCCCTTGTTTGCTGAAAATTAATATGTCGTCCAGGTACACTATCACAAATTTTCCGATGTATTCTTTCAGCATCTCATTCATTAACTGCATAAAGGTACTGGGTGCATTGCTCAGTCTGAATGGCATAACCAACCACTCATACAGTCCCTCATTAGTCTTGAAGGTTGTCTTCCACTCACCCCCCTCTCGAATTCGAATCTGATGATACCCACTCTTTAAATCTATCTTAGAAAAATATGCTAACCACTTAGGCAATCCATCATGTCGTCCATCCGTGGCAGTGGAAACCTGTACCGGATGCTGATTTTGTTGATGGCCCTTGAGTCTGTGCACATCTGCCGTTCTCCTCTTTTCTTGGGAGCGATAACCGTGGGAACTGCGCAAGGGCTCAAACTTTCCCTTATCAACCCTTTTTCTAGCAGTTCCTGCACCTGCTTTGTAATCTCCTCATTGTCTTTGGGGCTCATCCGATGTGCTACCTTATTTGGAAAATTTGCTTCGGGTATGAAGTTGATATGGTGACTTATGCTTCTTTTGGGGGGCAGTTTATGTGGAAAATCATCCACCACTATGTCAGTAAACTCCTGTGACATCTGCTGAATTTCTGTGTGTAAATCTGACACTTCTGTGTGCAGCAGTACCGTATTTGCTCTTCTTACAACATCATAGCTCACCTCATTGTCCATAACTTGTTTCAGAAACTGTTTTCCACTTATTAACAATACTCTTGTCTCACTTGTCCCTGCTGTTTCTTCCTCCTTGATGGGCACAAACGTGTGCTTGATCCCATCCTTGACAAACTTATAACAGTTTGTCTTCCCGTCATGTACCACTTTCCTGTCATATTGCCATGGCCTGCCTAGCAGTATGTGACATACATCCATCGGCATTATGTCACAAATGATATTATCCTTATATTTGCCTATTTGAAACTCCACTTCGCATTGCTCATCTACTAGCAACTAATGGCCTTTTTGCAGCCATGAAACTTTATAAGGGGTGGGATGTTTCAATCGCTTCAACCCCAATTTTTCCACCATCTTTGTGGCCACCAAGTTATTTGTACTACCACTGTCAATAATTAGCTTACAACACTTACCGTGTGACTTACAAACCGTCTGAAACAAAGCTTTCTACTGAGTTTGTTCAGTGGTTTCTTTGGCTGGCTTTAAAAACACCTTGTTCAAAACTAGGGCTTCCCCTGTTTCTGGAGCATTTTCTGCTTTTTGGGGAGGTGTCTCTGCTTCTTCTGGTTGTGCAACATATGCACCCCTCTGTCTGGCTTGGTCTGCCTCAGGACACTCAAATGATTTGTGTCCCCACTTATGACACCTGTAACATTGGTAACCAGCTCCTCTGCCTTGGCCATTTCCCCTGGCTCACTGATATGGCCTGCCTCCTCTTGTGTTGTCCCCTCTTTCTACTATTCCAGAAGCTTTAGAACTGCTGCCTTCCTCATTACTGCTAGCAGTTCACCCTCTACCATAGGACTGGCCTCTTCCTCTACCGGGTCCTTGTCCTCTCCTGGCATTTTGCTTTCTAGTAATTTTCTCTTTAGCTTTCATAGCACTCTGATATGCTTCTTCAATATTCTTCGGAGAAAGAATACTAATTTCATCTAAAATTTATAGCCTTAAACCATTTACATACCTGGCTGTCTTCTCCAGGGTATCCTCTGTATAACTGGCCCTTAAGTTCACTCGATAAAACTCCTTAGTATATTCCCTCACTGTCATCCCCTTTTTCTTTAGATTTTGCACTTGCCTATGTAGTGCAAATTGGTAGTCCTTAGGCAAAAATCTGCCTTTCAACTTGGCCACCATCCTTGACTAGTTTTTGATCGGAAACTTGTTCAATCTCCTTCTCTCTGTTTGGACACTGTCCCACCACAGGGCTGCATGTCCCTTCAACTTTGTCGCAATGAACTTAACTCTACGGTCTTCACTGACCTCCTCACACTCGAAATACTTATCCAGCGTGTTGATCCAGTCCAACAGAACCTTTGTGGACAAGCTTCCATCATAATTTGGGAGTTCTAGTTTGGGTTTACTGCTTGCCATTAAGACCGACCTCAACAGTCTCATTTTCGGGCCCTCTCCATCCAATCCATATGTTGTCGCTACAGCTTCCTCTTCGCTATCATCATCTATCTCTGGATCCCTTCTTCTCCCTGCCTCAACTGCCTCCAAATGGATAGTAAGAATCCTAATCTCCTCTCTCAGTCCTTCCTCTGCTATCCTTTGAACACCTCTACCACGACCCCGCCTTCCTACCTCCATTTCTCAAACTGACTTTAAATTCTGCTCTGATACCACTATGATGGGACCAACCCACACTCCAATACACGACTTAAGCCAAAGTCTGTCCGACGCTGATTGTTAACTTGTATTTGGGTTATGATTAGGCACTAATCACACTTTTAATCATAAGATATTTTCCGTGGTGGTTGAAATCATTTATGGCCGAGTGTTAATGTGACAACTGATCTGCACCTACCTCGGTCCTCATTTCCCGCTAGTTCATTTTGGCAAAACCCTTGGCAATTTTGTCACTTCGACTTTCTGTTCTGCATGGTGAACTCCATGAGGTTTTCTTTTGGTAATGGTTTTTTTCTGTATTGTCTACAAATGAATAATGAGCTATAGGCTCTGCCTATGTTGGTGGTGACTATATTCTTTGTTAGCGCGACTCTGTCACGCGTTCTGGAGGTTGGTTTATTCGGTTTCTGGGCACAATTTGTTAATTTATTTGTTCAAGCATGGAAACGACCACTGGTTGGTCTTGTCTGGTTCTCAATTGTTACTGTCTTACTGTTTATTTGCTTTTCTACGGTTCTGCTGCTAATTTTTTTTGTTTATGTCACGCATGCTCCAGGTTACAGGCATGGTGGCCTCACTCTGCTCTTATTCCTCAGGTAACTTAACCTTCCATGCTTCACTTCTATCTTTGTCTGGTTTCAGTGCTAACAATGTCTTGCTCCTGTGTCTGAGGTGGTTTCCGTGTTCTGTGGCTCAATAGCCTGCATTTTCTTTGTGCAAATGCATCCCTAGGTAAGGGTTTTTTGTTCTCCCTTTGCCCGAACTGTATTTCTCTTCGTTTTCTTTTATGTGTGGTTAGACTGATAGGTTTTGCCTGCTCTGGTCTCGCAGGTCAGGGTTCGACCTTGGACATGGATGACTTTAAACCCTTCGGTTCCTTTTTGGTAGGCTCTGTCACCGTAGTCTTCGTAGGGTTGCAACTAGGGTCTGTAATTTTTTTGTTCGCCGTGCCACAACATTCGTTTGTTTGGGTCTTTGCTTGTGTTGCTATGCGACCTAGGTTCACCTCTATTACAGTTCTAGTTTGCAATTTGTTTTCGCTGAACCATATAGTTGGACACGAAGGTTTTACTATATCAAACCCTCGACTAGGGTTTGCTTTGTTTCATGGACATTATTTCTTCTACTTTTTTCGGCAATGTAATATTGAACTGTTATGTAATAACAAACATATATATTTGTTTCTGTTCCATTGGAAATGAAAATAAATTGTGTTGAATAGATTGTTACGGGTTACCTCTATTTGGGGTTTGTCCACTTGACGCTCAGGTTCTTGTTTTCTCGCTCAGTTGGTTATACTACTTTGAATTCTTCTGGCCACGTGCTTGTTCACTGTTTGTCCATTCTTGCCTTTGGAAAACTTGTATGCAATCAATATGTCAGTACTCTGTTCTTTAAGAGGGGAAATGTATGAAGTTGTATGCGTGCACTACGTTTGTCATTCTGAATTATTTAATGGTCATGAAATATAGATACACAGTGCAAAAAATTGTTACAGATGGATGGAAAATAAACTTGTTCTCTGTCTTTTTATCATCGTATACAAAATGCTGAACCCTTTGAATGATTTTCGATGTTACATTTATGTCTTCTGTCCATAGTTACCTGAACTGTGTAGTTACTTTTTCAGTTGCAATTCTTATTAGTTACATAACTATTCATGCATTCGGTTCTGCCTATACTGCAAGATTTTACATTAGACATAATTGTCTTTTTCCTTTAAAATGACAGAACAATTATTAACCTATTGTTTATTAAAGACAAACAAAATAGTGACCCTAACTGACCAAACTGTCCTTAACTAATACTGAGATTAAAAAGAAAAACAAAGTCCTACATCCTATTTTGACAAACTGAACATAAAGAAACCAATACACTAATACAACTTTCCACCTTGGCAGAGACCAACACCCAGTCATGGTGCCCTAGCTAGATGCTCCTGCATCACATTGTCTATGTATACAACCTGTTAGCTTCCTGCTGTAGCAGGTTACTCATATTTCATGATTGGCATTTTTACAGGCCAAATATGTCATACTTTGCATGCTGCAATGTTCCATATTTGCTTAACAGTCTCCAAGCGCAGAAGGCTACTCACAGTTCATCTAATTGCCTTCCAAATTTTTGAGAAGTTATCCCGATATCGCCAATTTTCAGTTAAAGGGAGGTCCAAACAGCTCAATCTTGGTCTCCCTAGGTTTAAATTTCCCGTTTTAGAATATAGAGAATGTAAATCTGTCCAAACAGTCTAATCTTGGCAGATTCTTAGATAGGTAGAGAATCAAAGGAGCCCAACAGTTTAATCTGGGCCCTCGGATGAAATAAGGGTAGTCTGTAGATAGGAAAGCATGAAAAGAAAAAAGAGAATGATGGATTTGCAAGTCTAAGTTCACCCAAATCAAAAGAAGAAAAAATGTTAGGCAAGTCGGCTGGGTAGGTAGTTTTGAGGTTGTTGAATCTTAAATTGCTAATCAGTTCAAGTTTTCAAGTGTCATCTTTACTCGGGACATAATCAGCAGGAAGTTCTATGCGAGAAGCTTAAAAATAGGTATAACTAACTCCCTTTCTTCATTTTTCCCCCAATCATTAACTAACTTCCCCAAAAGAGGTCAAGATCTGCTTGATACCTCTTAAGTTTCATCATTTTCATAGCAGTTGCTTGAGTAAAGATCTGCTTTACTCAAAGTCGTTCCATACTCTCTCTGAAGAATGGTTCTATCCCCTTGTAACACCCTAAGCTCTCCTGAACTTAGCGCTTTCTTACCATCTCCATATTAACCACTAACATTATTATTTAGCTCCCTATATTTTCCTCATCCCCCTACTAAAACTATGTAAATAATCATCCCCTATGTAAATATCCCTCCCCCTGGTTGAAAAATAACCATAAGCACCCCTGGGAATTGCTCAGTTGACCTGAAGCTTAACAAGAACCCTTACCCTTCAAACCATCTTCCAAATACAATGCAAATCCCTCTGAGGTGATCAGACCCCTTCCGAAGCCTCAAACACCTTTCACACCCACTTACTTCTTCCGATCGCAACAAACCCCTTGCTGACTTCCTTAACACTCCGCAGACCCTTGAAAGCCAGATCGTAGTTTCTTCTCTATGCAAGTTTTGACCCATCCGTCGCCACCCGACGCGATATCGCGATATCGGCGATCGGCGGTTGTAAGCGCCAAATGTCCAATTAAACCACCCTTCCGTTCCTCGCCGATGCGATATTGCGATTGCATCGGAAAAGTTCATCGCATCGCCTCCAGTATCAACACCTCGCCATGTCACTTCTGTACCAGGGACCCACCGCAGGCTGACGTCATCCGCCGTACAGCTGACGTCAGCAGCCAGAAAGCCGAAAATTCGCGCAGGAAGAGAAATCGCACTTCATAGCTCCAGAACAAGAAACAGAGGCAATTTAATCGCGCATTACTACGGGAAATAGGCCGTTTCAGGGAATCTTTTGATTCCTTGGCCCGTTCTGTGCCGAAAAGCCTGAAAATTGCCCGATCATGCCAAATTGATCCGATTTAAAGACATCAGAAGATCAATGACAGAATTTAAAGTGTATCAGATCAAATCATCAGGTATCAAGCGTGTCAAAGAGTATCAGTAGACGGCGGAAACCATCAATGTAGTGGCAAAGAGTATCAGTGAAAATCTTAAGCAAGCGGCCCAAAGCAGGAGAACATTTAATACCTTCCGGCTGAGTCACAGAAGGAGGGCGAAGCGACTTAAAGCCCTCAAATCATAATCATTGCACATTTAACTCACACCAGAGCAGAACTACAGTTCCCGAAGCACAATCATTCCAGCAGCACCGCATCAAGCCTCCAAGGGCCACATTGTGATCTTTTCTGATTTAGCTGCCCCTAGCGCAGCCAAAAAGATTTACTTGCATTTAATTCCAGCAACACTTAGATTTTTGAAGAGCTTTTCTAGCAGACCTGTTTTGGTCAATTGTAATAAATGTCTTTCCGATATTTTGCTTATATATACCACCCTGAACAATGTAGTGAGGGGTTGGTTGGTTGTTAGTAGGTTGGTTAGTTCGCTTCCCAGCAGTGTCTCCGAGCAGAGACCCGCACTGTAACTGTCATATTTTCTATAATCAAAGACTGCTGAAAGCATGGATTGCGAAACTACTTGATGTGTTCCATTGGCCAAGGAATGATTACGAAATTCATGTGCTTCTACATGATTCAATAAGTGCTTCTCTCCTCTGTTAATTTTCATGTTTTTTACCACCGCTCCGCTTTCTAAGTTGCAGGAAAAAAGAATAGCTTAAGATTTGTTTCACTATACCTTAAGTTCAATTTCTGCACTTTTCTATGTTTTCATCATAAATAGATATGAGCATGTATACTTAAATGATCTTGTTTACGCTGTTTCTTTCACATATGAATGAATGTTTAGGAATTCTTAACTGCTCCTAGATCCCCATTCATCCATTTCTCCTCTTTTTCAGCATGATGAAATGATTCTCCTTTGCCTTTCATTCCATCCTTTCAGTAGATTGATAATTGTATCCTGTGTGGCTATCCCGCTCCATAATCCCCTTGTGACCAAGAAAACGCAATAGCAAGCCTCAATCCATGACTCCATGCCCAATGGTTTGAAACTTATCACACTTTAGTTTG
>APFE030525313.1:0-30812 GCA_000404065.3 Pinus taeda
TGTAAAAAGAGAGTTAACAAGTAGTCAAAGAGCACACATGTCGAAAATGATCATTGAAGCTAGGTCGTTAACATTGAATGAAAACATAAATAGACATTTAACACTTGCACTCAAATCGATGATATACAAATTTAGTTAATAAATAGACATGTGAAGATTCATGACTTATTTTCATAGTACTTTGAATAAGTTGCAGTAATCCATACAAGGAGTAATTTACAGAATTATATCCTTCTATTCTAATTTATAAAGTGTAAATGGAGATAGAAATAAAATTAAAAGTAGAAAGTGAAATTGATATTGAATAGAAGTAGAAATAAAAATAAAAATTGCAATGTATATGAAATTAATGTGTTAAAATTTCACACGTACATTGAAATCAATGATCGAGAAATTGAACAAAATTGAGCATAGAATTGAACTGAGATGTACACTAAAATAAATGTGTTTGAACAATCACAATGAACTTTAAATAAGCTCATGTAAAACTTGAGATGTCAAAGAAGATTCAATGTGATAAAATGTGAAGGCTGACATTGGAAGGGACATTGAAGAACTGACTCTTTTACTTTAACCAATTATGTAAAAAGAGAGTTAACAAGTAGTCAAATAGCACACATGTCAGAAAACGATCATTGAAAACTAGGTCATCATGGTGACTTCACCCTGGAACCATTGGAAAAATTCCTAGTTGACATGTAGATTTTTTCCACTCGTTAACTCAATCAGTTAGATAACTTGTGATCATCTATGTACTAAGTAATTGTATGTCTAGATGTTTCTATTTCAATTTCTACTGTGATAATGGAGATAGAAATAAAATAAGAAATAGAAATGGAAATAGAAATTTGAAATTGACATTGGCATTGAATAGAACATAGATACATATTAAAATTTACATGTAGGCAATTTCGTAGAAATTGACATGTACGTTAAAATCAATACCTTGATTTTGAATAGAATTAAAATAGTATGATAAAATGGGATTTTGAAATAACCTATATGAGGAGAAATGTTGATACTAAAACTTTTCCTGAGACCAATTATCTAAAAAGAGAGTTAACATGTAGTCAAAGAGCACACATGTCGAAAACGATCACTGAAACTAGGTCGTTAATGTTGAATGAAAACATAAATAGATATTTTACATTTGCATTGAAATCGATGATATACAAAGTTAGTTAATAAGTAGACATGTTAAGATTCATGACTTATTTTCATAGTCCTTTAAATAAGTTGCAGTAATCCATACAAAGAGTAATTTATCGAATTATATTCTTCTATTTGAATCTATAAAGTGTAAAATGTAGATTGAAGTAAAATTAAAAGTACAAGGTGAAATTGATATTGAATAGAAGTAGAAATAAAAATAAAAATTGCAATGTACATGAAATGAATGTGTTAAAATTTCACACGTACATTGTAATCAATGCGCCAGAAATTGAACAAAATTGAAATAGAATTAGAACCGAGATGTAAACTAAAATCAATGTGTTTGAAAATCACATGAAATTTAAAATAAGCTCGTTAAAAATTGATATGTCCAAAGAAATCAATGTGATAAAAATTGAAGGTGACATTGAAGAGAAATTGAAATTAACTCTTTTACTGAAACCAATTATGTAAAAAGAGAGTTAATAAGTAGTCAAATACCACACATGTTAGAAAACGATCATTGAAAACTAGGTCGTTATGGTGACCTCACACCTCGGAACCATTGGACAAATTCCGTAGTTGACATGTAGATTTTTTCCACTCGTTAACTCAATCAATTAAATAACTTGTGATCATCTATGTACTAAGTAATTGTATGTCTAGATGTTTCTATTTCAATTTCTAATGTGGTAATGGAGATAGAAATAAAATAAGAATAAAATGGATTATAGAAATTTGTAATCTGACATTTGGCATGAATTAGAATATAAATACAAATTAACATGTACATTCGGGAGTATTATAGAAATTGACATGTGCATTAAAATCAATGCCTTACATTTTGAATAGAACTGAAATAGTATGAGAAAATGGGATTTTGCAGTAACCTATACGAGGAGAAATTTACATAGTAAAATATTTACTGAAACCAATTATGTAAAAAGAGATTTAACAAGTAGTCAAAGAGCACACATGTCAAAAACAATCACTGAAACTAGATTGTTAACATTGACCTAAAAAATAAATAGATATTTAACATTTGGACTAAAATCGATGATATACAAAGTTAGTTAATAAGTAGACATGTTAAGGTTCATGAATTATTTTCATAGTCATTTAAATAAGTTGCAGTAATCCATACGAGGAGTAGTTTCCAGAATTATATCCTTCTATTTTAATTTATAAAGTGTAAATGGGGATAGAAATAAAATTAAAAGTAGAAAGTGAAATTGATATTGAATAGAAGTAGAAATGAAAATAAAAATTGCAATGTACATGAAATCAGTGTGTTAAAATTTCACACATACATTGAAATCAATGCGCTAGAAATTGAACAAAATTGAAATAGAACTAGAACTTAGATGTACTCTAAAATCAATGTGTTTGAAAATCACATGAACTTTCAAATAAGCTCATTTAAAAATTGACGATGTCCAAATTAATCAATGTGATAAAAATTGAAGTGACATGAAAAGAAATTGAAATTGACTATTTTACTTGAAACCAATTATGTGAAAAAGAGAGTTAACAGTACGTCAAATAGCACACATGTCAGAAAAAGATCTTTTAAAACTAGGTCGTTATGGTGACCTCACACCTTGAAACCATTGGACAAATTCCATAGTTGACATGTAGATTTTTTCCACTCCTTAACTCAATCAATTAGATAACTTGTGGTCATCTATGTACTAAGTAATTGTATGTCTAGATATTTTTATTTCAATTTCTAATGTGGTAAAGGAGATAGAAATAAAATACAAAATATAAATGGAAACAGAAATTTGAAATTGACATTGACATTGGCATTGAATCGAATAATAAATACAAATTAATATGTACATCTAGGCAATGTCATAGAAATTGACATGTACGTTAAAATCAATGCCTTAAATTTTGAATAGAACTGAAATAGTACGAGAAAATGGGATTTTGCAGTAACTTATACGAGGAGAAATTTACATAGTAAAAAATTTACTGAAACCAATTATGTAAAAGAAGACTTAAAAAGTATTCAAAGAGCACACATGTCGAAAACGATCACTGAAACTAGGTCGTTAACATTGAATGAAAACATAAATAGATATTTGACATTTGCACTGAAATCGATGATATACAAAGCTAGTTAATAAGTAGACATGTGAAGATTCATGACTTATTTTGATAGTCCTTTAAATAAGTTGCATTAATCCATACAAGGAGTAATTTAAAGAATTATATCCTTCTATTTTAATTTATAAAGTGTAAATGCACATAGAAATAAAATTAAAAGTAGAAAGTGAAATTGATATTGAATAGAAGTAGAAATAAAAAAAAATTGCAATGTACATGAAATCAATGTGCTAAAATTTAACATGTACATTGAAATCAATTAGAACAAAATCGATATAGAATTAGAACTGAGATGTACACTAAAATCAATGTGTTTGAAAATCACATGAACATTAAAATAAGCTGATAAAAAATTGAGATGTCCAAGGAAATCAATGTGATAAAAATTGAAGGTGACATTGAAGAGAAATTGAAATTGGCTCTTTTATTGAAGCCAATTATGTAAAAAGAGAGTTAACAAGTAGTCAAATAACACACATGTCATAAAACGATCATTGATAACTAGGTCGTTATGATGACCTCTCACCTCGGAACAATTGGACAAATTGCGTAGTTGAAATGTAGATTTTTTCCAGTCGTTAACTCAATCAATTAGATAACTTGTGATCATCTATGTACTGAGTAATTGTATGTCTAGATGTTTCTATTTCAATTTTTAATGTGGTAATGGAGATAAAAATAAAATAATATATAGAAATGGATATAGAAATTTGAAATTGAGATTGGCATTGAATAGAATATAAATACAAATTAACATGTACATGTAGGCAATGTCATAGAAATTGACATGTACGTTCAAATAAATGCCTTAGATTTTGAATAGAACTGAAATAGTATAAGAAAATGGGATTTCGCAATAACCTATATGAGGAGAAATTTACATAGTAAAATTTTTATTGAAACCAATTATGTAAAAAGAGAGTTAACAAGTAGTCAAAGAGCACACATGTCGAAAACGATCATAGAAACTAGGTCGTTAACATTGAATGAAAACATAAATAGATATTTAACACTTGCACTGAAATCGATGATATACAAAGTTAGTTAATAAGTAGACATGTTAAGATTCATGACTTATTTTCATAGTACTTTGAATAAGTTGTTGTAATCAATAATTTACAGAATTATATCCTTCTATTTTAATTTATAAAGTGTAAATGGAAATAGAAATAAAATTAAAAGTAGAAAGTGAAATTGATATTGAATAGAAGTAGAAATAAAAAAAAATTGCAATGTACATGAAATTAATGTGTTAAAATTTCACACGTACATTGAAATCAATAATCGAGAAATTGAACAAAATTGAAATAGAATTAGAACTGAGATGTACACTAAAATCAATGTGTCTGAAAATCACATGAACTTTAAAATAAGCTCATTAAAAATATAGATGTCCAAAGTAATCAATGTGATAAAAATTGAAGGTGACATTGAAGAGAAATTGAGATTGACTCTTTCACTGAAACCAATTATGTAAAAAGAGATTTAACAAGTAGTCAAATAGCACACATGTCAAAAAACGATCAATGAAAACTAGGTTGTTATGGTGACCTCGCACCTCAGAACCATTGGACAAATTCCGTAGCTGACATGTAGATTTTTTCCACTCGGTAACTGAATCAATTAGATAACTTGTGATCATCTATGTACTGAGTAATTGTATGTCTAGATGTTTCTATTTCAATTTCAATTGTGATAATGGAGATAGAAATAAAATAAGAAATAGAAATGGAAATAGAAATTTGAAATTGACATTAGCATTGAACAGAATATAAATACAAATTAACACGTACATGTAGGCAATGTCATAGAAATTGACATGTACGTTAAAATCAATGCCTTAGATTTTGAATAGAACTGAAATACTACGAGAAAATGGGATTTTGTAGTAACCTATACGAGGAGAAATTTACATAGTAAAAAAATTACTAAAACCAATTATGTAAAAAAGAGAGTAAACAAGTAGTGAAAGAGCACACATGTCGAAAACGATCATTGAAACTAGGTCGTTAACATTGAATGAAAACATAAATGGATATTTGACATTTGCACTGAAATCGATGATATACAAAGTTAGTTAAAAAGTTGGCGTGTTAAGATTCATGACTTATTTTCATAGTCCTCTAAATAAGTTGTAGTAATCCATACAAGGAGTAATTTATAGAATTATATCATTTTATTTTAATTTATAAAGTGTAAATGGAGATAGAAATCAATTTAAAAGTAGAAAGTGAAATTGATATTGAATAGAAGTAGAAATAGAAATAAAAAATTGCAATGTACATGAAATCAATGTGTTAAAATTTCACATGTACAATGAAATCAATGCTTGAAAAATTGAACAAAATTGAAATAGAATTAGAACTGAGATGTACACTAAAATCAATGTGTTTGAAAATCGCATGAACTTTAAAATAAGCTCATTAAAAATTGAGATGTCCAAATAAATCAATGTGATAAAAATTGAAAGTGAGATTGAAGAGAAGTTGAAATTGACTCTTTTACTGACACCAATAATGTAAAAAGAGAGTTAACAAGTAGTCAAATAACACACATGTCAGAAAACGATCATTGAAAACTAGGTCGTTATCGTGTCGTCGCACCTCGGAACCATTGGACAAATTCCATAGTTGACATGTAGATTTTTTTCCACTCGTTAACTCAATCAATTAGATAACTTGTGATAATCTATGTACTGAGTAATTGTATGTCTAGATGTTTCTATTTCAATTTCTAATGTGGTAATGGAGATAGAAATAAAATAAGAAATAGAAATGGAAATAGAATTTTGAAATTGACATTAGCATTGAATAGAATATAAACACAAATTAACATGTACATGTAGGCAATGTCATAGAAATTGACATGTACGTTAAAATCAATGCCTTATATTTTGAATAGAACTGAAATAGTATGATAAAATGGATTTTGCAGTAACCTATACAAGGAGAAATTTACATAGTAAAATTTTTATTGAAACCAATTATGTAAAACAGAGTTAACAAGTAGTCAAAGAGCACACATGCCGAAAACGATCATTGAAACTAGGTAGTTAACATTGAATGACAACATAAATAGATATTTGACATTTGCACTGAAATCGATGATATACAAAGTTAGTTAATAAGTAGACATGTTAAGATTCATGACTTATTTTAATACTCCTTTAAATAAGTTGCAGTAATCAATACAGGGAGTAATCTACAGAACTGTATCCTTCTATTTTAATTTATAATGTGTAAATGGAGATAGAAATAAAATTAAAAGTAGAAAGTGAAATTGATATTGAATAGAAGTAGAAATAAAAATAAAAATTGCAATGTACATGAAATCAATGTGTTAAAATTTTACACATACATTGGAATCAATGCGTGAGAAATTGAACAAAATTGTAACGGAATTAGAACTAATATGTACACTAAAATCAACGTGTTTGAAAATCACATCAACTTTAAAATAAGCTCATTAAAAATTGAGATGTCCAAATAAATCAATGTGATAAAAATTGAAGATGACATTGAAGAGAAATTGAAATTGACTCTTTTACTGAAACCAATTACGTAAAAAGAGGGTTAACAACTGGTCTACTAGCACACATGTGAGAAAACGATCATTGAAAACTAGGTCGTTATGGTGACTTTGCACCTCAAAACCATTGGACAAATTCCGTAGTTGACATGTAGTTTTTTTCCACTCGTTAACTCAATCAATTAGATAACTTGTGATCATCTATGTACTGAGTAATTTTATGTCTAGATGTTTGTATTTCAATTTCTAATGTGGTAATGGAGATAAAAATAAAATAAGAAATAGAAATTTGAAATGGACATTGGCATTGAATAGAATATAAATACAAATTAATATGCACATGTAGGCAATGTCATAGAAACTGACATGTACGTTAAAATCAATGCCTTAGATTTTGAATAGAACTCAAATAGTGCGAGAAAATGGGATTTTGTAGTAACCTATACGAGGAGAAATTTATGTAGTAAAAAATTTACTGAAACCAATTATGTAAAAGGAGACTTAAAAAGTAGTCAAAGAGCACACATGTCGAATACGATCATTGAAACTAAGTCGTTAACATTGAATGAAATCATAAATAGATATTTGACATTTGCAATGAAATCGATGATATACAAAGCAAGTTAATAAGTAGACATGTGAAGATTCATGACTTATTTTAATAGTCCTTTAAATAAGTTGAATTAATCCATACAAGGAGTAATTTGAAGAATTATATGCTTCTATTTTAATTTATAAAGTGTAAATGGAGATAGAAATAAAATTAAAACTAGAAAGTGAAATTGATATTGAATAGAGGTAGAAATAGAAATAGCAATTGCAATGTACATGAAATGAATGTGTTAAAATTTCACACGTACATTGAAATCAATTAGAACAAAATTGAAATAGAATTAGAACTGAGATGTACACTAAAATCAATGTGTTTGAAAATCACATGAACATTAAAATAACCTCATAAAAAATTGAGATGTCCAAAGAAATAAATGTGATAAAAATTGAAGGTGACATTGAAGAGAAATTGGAATTCACTCTTTTATTGAAATCAATTATGTAAAAAGAGAGTTAAGAAGTAGTCAAATAGCACTCATGTCAGAAAATAATCATTGAAAACTAGGTCATTATGGTGACTTCGCATCTTGAAACCATTGGACAAATTCCGTAGTTGACATGTTGATTTTTTCCACTCATTAACTGAATCAATTAGATAACTTGTGATCATCTATGTACTGAGTAATCGTATGTCTAGATGTTACTATTTCAATTTCTAATGTGGTAATGGAGATAGAAATATAATAAGAAATAGAAATGGAAATAGAAATATGAAATTGACATTGGCATTGAATAGAATATAAAAACATATTAAGATGTACATGTAGGCAATTTCTTAGAAATTCACATGTACCTTAAAATCAATGCCTTAGATTTTGAATATAACTGAAATAGTATGAGAAAATGGGATTTTGCAGTAATCTATACGAGGGGAAATTTACATAATAAAACTTTTACTAAAACCAATTATCTAAAAAGAGAGTTAACAAGTAGTCAAAGAGCACACATGTTGAAAACAATCATTGAAACTAGGTTGTTAACATTGAATGAAAACATAAATAGATATTTGACATTTGTACGGAAATCGATGATATACTTGTGATCATCTATGTACTGAGTAAGTGCATGTGTAGATGTTTCTATTTCAATTTCTAATGTGGTAATGGAGATTGAAATAAAATAAGGAATAGAAATGGATATAGAAATTTGAAATTGACATTGGCATTGAATAGAATATAAATACAAATTAACATGTACATGTAGGCAATGCAATATAAATTGACATGCATGTTAAAATCAATGCCTATACTTTTAATAGAACTAAAATAGTATGAGAAAATGGGATTTTGCAGTAACCTATATGAGGAGAAATTTACATAGTAAAAAATTTACTGAAACCAATTATGTAAAAAGAGAGTTAACAAGTAGTCAAAGAGCAGACATGTCGAAAACGATCATTGAAACTAGGTCATTAACATTGAATGAAAATATAAATAGATATTCGACATGTGCACTCAAATCGATGATATACAAACTTAGTTAATAAGTAGACCTGTTAAGATTCATGACTTATTTTCATAGTCCTTTAAATAAGTTGCAGTAATCCATACAAGGAGTAATTTACATAATTATATCCTTCTATTTTAATTTATAAAGTGTAAATGGAGATAGAAATAAAATTAAAAATAGAAAGTGAAATTGATATTGAATACAAGTAGAAATAAAAATAAATATTGCAATGTACATCAAATGAATGTGTTAAAATTTCACACGTACATTGAAATCAATGACCGAGAAATTGAACAAAATTGAAATAGAAATAGAACTGAGATGTACACTAAAGTCAATGTGTTTGAAAATCACATGAACTTTAAAATAAGCTCATTAAAGATTGAGATGTCCAAAGAAATCAATGTGATAAAAATTGAAGGTGACATTGAAGAGAAATTGAAAATTACTCTTTTACTGAAACCAATTATGTAAAAAGAGAGTTAACAAGTAGTCAAATACCACACACGTCAGAAAATGATCATTGAAAACTAGGTCATTATGGTGACCTCGCACCTTGGAACCATTGGACAAATTCCGTAGTTGACATGTAGATTTTTTCCACTCGTTAACTCAATCAATTAGATAACTTGTGATCATCTATGAGTAATTGTATGTCTAGATGTTTCTATTTCAATTTCTAATGTGGTAATGAAGATAGAAATAAAATAAGAAATAGAAATAGAAATAGAAATTTGAAATTGACATTGGCATTGAATAGAATATAAATATAAATTAACATGTACATGTAGGCAATGTCATAGAAATTGACATGTACGTTAAAAAAGATGCCTTAGATTTTGAATAGAACTAAACTAGTATGAGAAAATGGAATTTTGCAGTAACCTTTACGAGGAGAAATTTATATAGTAAAAAATTTACTATAACAAATTAGGAGAAATTTATATAGTAAAAAATTTACTATAACCAATTATGTAAAAAGAGAGTTAACATGTAGTCAAAGAGCACACATGTCGAAAACGATCAATTAAACTAGGTTGCTAACATTGAATGAAAATTTAAATAGATATTTAACATTTGCACTGAAATCGATGATATACAAAGTTAGTTAATAAGTAGGCATGTTAGGATCCATGACTTATTTTCATAGTCGTTTAAATAGGTTGCAGTAATCTATACCAGGAGTAATTTACAGAATTATATCCTTCTATTTTAATTTATAAAGTGTAAATGGAGATAGAAGTAAAATTTAAAGTACAAAGTGAAATTGATATTGAAAAGAAGTAGAAATAAAAAGAAAAATTGCTATGTGCATGAAATCAATGTGTTAAAATTTCACACGTACATTGAAATCAATGCCCTAGAAATTGAGCAAAATTAAAATAAAATTAGAACTGAGATGTATACTAAAATCAATGTGTTTCAAAGTCACATGAACTTTAAAATAAGCTCATCAAAAATTGAGATGTTCACATAAATCAATGTGATAAAAATTGAAGGTGACATTGAAGAGAAATAGAAATCGACACTTTCACTGAAACCAATTATGTAAAAAGAGAGTTAACAAGTAGTCAAATATCACACATGTCATAAAACGATGATTGAAAAATAGGTCGTTATGGTGACCTCGCACTTTGGAACCATTGGACAAATTCCGTAGTTAACATGTAGATTTTTTCCACTCATTAACTCAATCAATTAGATAATTTGTGATCATCTATGTACTGAGTAATTGTATGTCTAGTTGTTTCTATTTCAATTTCTAATGTGGTAATGGAGATATAAATAAAATAAGAAATAAAAATGGATATAGAAATTTGAAATTGACATTGGCATTGAATAGAATATAAAAACAAATTAACATGTACATTAAGGCAATGTCCTAGAAATTGACATGTACATTAAAATCAATGCCTTAGATTTTGAATAGAACTGAAATAGTATGAGAAAATGGGATTTTGTAGTAACCTTTGCGAGGAGAAATTTACATAGCAAAAATTTACTATAACCAATTATGTAAAAAGAGAGTTAACATGTAGTCAAAGAGCACACATGTCGAAAACAATCATTGACACTAGGTCGTTACTTAGTAGACATGTTAAGATCCATGACTTATTTTCATAGTCCTTTAAATAATTTGCAGTAATCCATACAAGGAGTAATTTACATAATTATATCCTTCTATTTTAATTTATAAAGTGTAAATGAAGATAGAAGGAAAATTACAGGTAGAAAGTGAAATTGATATTGAATAGAAGTAGAAATAAAAATACAAATTGCCATGTACATGAAATCAATGTGTTAAAATTTCACACGTACATCGAAATCAATGGGCTAGCAATTGAGCAAAATTGAAATAGAATTAGAACTGAGATGTAAACTAAAATAAATGTGTTTGAAAATCAGATGAACTTTAAAATAAGCTCATTAAAAATTGAGATGTCCAAAGAAATCAATGTGATAAAAATTGAAGGTGACATTGAAGAGAAATTGAAATTGACTCTTTTAATGAAACCAATTATGTAAAAAGAGAGTTAACAAGTAGTCAAATATCACACATGTGAGAAAACGATCATTGAAAACTAGGTCGTCATGGTGACTTCAAACCTCGGAACCATTGGACAAATTTCCTAGTTGACATGTCGATTTTTTCCACTCGTTAACTCAATCAGTTAGATAACTTGTGATCATCTATGTACTGAGTAATTGTATGTCTAGATGTTTCTATTTCAATTTCTACTGTGATAATGGAGATAGAAATAAAATAAGAAATAGAAATGGAAATAGAAATTTGAAATTGACATTGGCATTGAATAGAATATAGATACATATTAAAATTTACATGTAGGCAATTTTGTAGAAATTGACATGTACGTTAAAATCAATACCTTGATTTTGAATAGAACTAAAATAGTATGAGAAAATGGGATTTTGCAATAACCTATATGAGGAGAAATGTACATACTAAAACTTTTCCTGAGACCAATTATCTAAAAAGAGATTTAACATGTAGTCAAAGAGCACACATGTCGAAAACGATCACTGAAACTAGGTCGTTAATGTTGAATTAAAACATAAATAGATATTTTACATTTGCATTGAAATCGATGATATACAAATTTAGTTAATAAGTAGACACGTTAAGATTCATGACTTATTTTCATAGTCCTTTAAATAAGTTGCAGTAATCCATACAAGGAGTAATTTATAGAATTATATTCTTCTATTTGAAATTGATATTGAATAGAAGTAGAAATAAAAATAAAAATTGCAATGTACATGAAATGAATGTGTTAAAATTTCACACGTACATTGTAATCAATGCGCGAGAAATTGAACAAAATTGAAATAGAATTAGAACCGAGATGTAAACTAAAATCAATGTGTTTGAAAATCACATGAACTTTAAAATAAGCTCGTTAAAAATTGATATGTCCAAAGAAATCAATGTGATAAAAATTGAAGGTGACATTGAAGAGAAATTGAAATTGACTCTTTTACTGAAACCAATTATGTAAAAAGAGAGTTAACAAGTAGTCAAATACCACACATGTCAGAAAACGATCATTGAAAACTAGGTCATTATGGCGACCTCGCACCTCGGAACCATTGGACAAATTCCATAGTTGACATGTAGATTTTTTCCACTCGTTAACTCAATCAATTAGATAACTTGTGATCATCTATGTATTGAGCAATTGTATGTCTAGATGTTTCTATTTCAATTTCTAATGTGGTAATGGAGATAGAAATAAAATAAGAAATAGAAATGGATATAGAAATTTGAAATTCATATTTGCATTGAATAGAATATAAATACAAATAAACATGTACATGTAGGCAATATCATAGAAATTGACATGTGCGTTAAAATCAATGCCTTACATTTTGAATAGAACTTAAGTAGTATGAGAAAATGGGATTTTGGAGTAACTTATACGAGGAGAAATTACACAGTAAAAAATTCACTGAAACCAATTATGTAAAAAGAGATTTAACAAATAGTTAAAGAGCACACATGTCCAAAACAATCCTTGAAACTAGATCGTTAACATTGAATGAAAACATAGATAGATATTTAACATTTGCACTAAAATCTATGATATACAAAGTTAGTTAATAAGTAGACATGTTATGATTCATGACTTATTTTCATAGTCCTTTAAATAAGTTGCAGTAATCCATAGAAGGAATAGTTTACAGAATTATATCCTTCTATTTTAATTTATAAAGTGTAAATGGGTAAAGGATGGAGAGTGGTGATGGCGGAGCAGGTTAGGGTTACAAAACCTGTGAACAGGGAGGTTTTGTGCACAGGTTTCACGTAGTCTGCACGGGTCAGAACAACACACAGTTGCCAACAAAGAAGGATTAACAACCTGCAAAGTAGAATGGCAGTCGGTATGATATAATGATTGGTTTTTGGCGTTTTTGAAGTTTTAAAATAGTTTTCCAACACACAGTTTTATATTTGTCGTTCTTTCCCGTTTTACCCGCGAAGCATCCGCGAAGCCCAACTACACGGCTTGTCGATTTACGCATACCTAGGAACGACTGAACCATGGTTAACCCCGCGGAAATTCTGGCACTGGACCCCGAAGTGGAAGATATCCTCTCTATGTGGGGAAAGGATATCACGACACAAAACGTGGAGCATTATTTCGGGGCTTTCGACTTGCCATGTCTGGAGGCTGCATCACATTCAGAATCCCCCTATTATTTGGCTCATGGCAAGAATCCGGGTAGCGTGACACAGAAAACCGGCTCACTGAACGCCCTGAAGAAACCAGTGGGAGCAGCAGTGACGAGTGGGGAAAACGAAGAAGGTTTGCTGGCAGACCCAAAAGGGAAAAAGCCGATAGCAGGGTTTTCATTAACAAAGGGCTTCGAAGATATATATAAGATAGGCTTACCTGCAGGTTTTGACCAGACAAGATCACCAGGGGGGGTTTTATCACTTACTAGGGTCCCTCTTCATAGTGAACCTCTAAACCCTAAGGGTTTTTCTTCAAACGACTGTGGAGAGACTATTGTGGGGGTGCAGGCAGTCACAAATGGCCCGGAGGTTAATATCCCCCCCACGGGGAATGGGGATTTGGGGACCCTGGACCCGTTTTAGCCACTGCAAGAGACGGAACCTCAGGTGGGCTCAACTCAGCTAAATCATGAACACGTTGAAACACGAAAAGACACAAGATCGCAGGTGGAAGGGGCAGGATACAAAGGAGCAAAAAGGAAACCACAAAGACCCATTGGAGCTCTGGAGGTAGTAGACAACCTGGTTCTCGGAATGGAGGTCTCCATGGTAGAAGCTATAACTGTGGCAGAATGTACCTTGGTCGGTAGAGCTAGAGGTAAGAAATACACCTCTGAATTTCTCTAAGAATGGGTGAAAAATGCTTTAAAAATGAAAACCCTTTTCAATTTGAAGCCCTAGTGTTAGCAAAAGGATGGTTTCAGTTCAGATTTGGAGATAAAGAATCCACATATTGGGTTTTACAGCGTAACTGGCATATAGGGAACATACCTATTCTGTTAAAAAAATGGACTCCCCTTTTTGATGCCATTAAGGAGAGAACCGATGTTTTTCCTGTGTGGGTGCGGGCGCCGGGCTTACCATCCTTCCTATGGACAGAGGAGGTTTTCAAATCGATTGGTAATAGGTTGGGGGAGTATATGGAGGCAGATATGTCTTTCTTGGCTACAAAAAATAGGGCTATAGCACGTATTCTGGTTATGCTTAACCCGAGTGGTCGACTGGCAAAGAAAATCAACCTACTGTTCCAGGACTATGCATACGAACAGATTCTTGACTATGCCATCGGTGCCACGATTATGGTCATATGGCAAAAGATTGCCCGCAGTTGAGGAGAAGAAGACATTTCCGAAGGATTAATAGAGGAAATGATCCTGAAAATGCACAGATGTCGACGGAGCAAGTTATGGCGGAAGCACGAGAACAAAAGGATATGGAGACAGAGGAGATTGTGAAGCTTTCTGGGGGCGAAGAAACTCTTTTTCAGGAGGATGCTATGGCAAAAGTGAGAAATCCGATGACAACAGTGGAGGAAAAAGCAAAAGAGGTCGTAGAAGCCGAAGAGACAGTCGAGAAAGAAAATGCAAAACAAACTACATTTGCTGAAGCGGAATCGGGTATGCGCTCAAAATCTCTTCCTCTTTTTTCTCCTGAGCATAAACCTGTAAATAATAATGTTGAGCTCTCAAACTATCATGAGCAAGATATGTATTATGTAAAAAATATGGATCATCTAACAATAAGCTCGAATATTGAAACTATTGCAAATACTTTTCCGTCCTTGGATATAAGTTGTGATGAAAACTGGCCTCCTCTAACTATCTCTGCCCCACGACCTCACTGCCCTTACAATCTGAGATCCTTGGGAGGGAAACTGGAAGATCATGGGACCTCAGGTGGATTGGGTTTGATCCCTACACAGAATAGTCTCAAAAATAAGAGAGGTCGGAAATCAGACATGTCCAAGGAGAAACTGAAAGCAAAATTGGATGTCGCAGATGGCAAACAATATTCCATTCTGGGGGTTCTTAGAGCAGCTCATCCCCAAGAAGGTGTTATCAAATGATTTTGACATCTTGGAATTGCAGAGGTTTGGCCAGCAAACCTAAAAAACTGGCCTTGAAAGATTGGATTTCAACCTCCAATTTAGATGTTATTATCCTTCAAGAAACATTGGGGAAGGCCTCTAAGATTGAACCCATGCTTAAATCTCTTCTTCCGGGGTGGGTTTTCATTGCTATGGACGCCTCTAGCCATTCGGGGGGCCTTGTAATTGGTTATAAAGAGAGCCGGGTAAAAATCATCAATCACTGGGGATTGAAAAACGTTTTGGGAATGGAGGTCTTATCTCCAGATTTCCCTTTCCCCATAACCATTGTAAATGTCTACGGCCCTTGTCAAAACAGGGTTTCTTTCTGGGAAGAATTAATGTCAAAATCTGTGATGAATACTCCGCTGATGATTTTGGGAGGTGATCTAAATTTCTCTCTTGGGAGAACTGAAGCTTGGGGCCCTTCTGCAAGAGAAGACCCCCTAGCTGAGTTTTTTCACAACCTTATCTCGGAGAACAAATTAATTGATCCGGCTCTGGTTAAACTAAAGCCTACTTGGAGGAATCGAAGGGTGGGAGGTGACCAGATTGCCAAAAGACTTGATCGTTTTCTGGTTTCGGAGTTTCTCTTTTCCAGGGTTCCTATGATCAGACAGTGGGTCGAGGAATTAGGGACCTCGGACCATTTCCCGATATTCTTAGACATGACTAATCCTCCTTCCAAACCTCCTGCCCCTTTTAAGTTCAATCTCGCTTGGCTCCAAGACCCCACTTTCTCCAAGCTGTTTAACGATACTTGGATCCACCAGGGGCAAAATGTTGGGATGGACAAAAGTTTTTTGTTCATGGAGAACTTGAAAAGACTTAAGAAAGCTACAATTTCCTGGGCAAAGGACAAAAAAATGAAACAAAACGAGGAGATGTCCAGAATAAGGGAGGAGCTGAAGCAGATGGAAAGTATGGAGACAGATGGGTACTCTTCTCAAGCCTCAAAGGACAGAATTCTTCTTTTGGAGAAGCAACAAAATAAAATACTATTGGAAAAGGAAGAAGAACGGAGGATCAAAAGTAGGGCAATCTGGTTAAAAGCGGGGGATGAGAATACTAGATTTTTCCATAATTTTGCAAAAGGTAGGAATTCCGCAAATACTATCTGGAGACTAAAGGATGAAGAAGGGAGAGAAGTCAGCTCTTTTCCTGAGCTTTCTGGGCTTGGTAAAAGACATTTTCAAAATATTTTTACTGATCAGAGAGAGGCAATTATTGTTGAAGTCTTCAGAACTGTGCAAAGTTTTCCTAGATTTGTAGAGGAAGATGAAGCAGAAGATCTTTCAATTCCGGTAACCAAGGAGGAGATTGAAGCAGCCATGAAACTTACAGGTAAGGATAAAAGTCCGGGCCCTGATGGCTGGACTATAGAACTGTTTCTCCACTTTTTTGAACAAATTGGAGCAGAGTTAACAGAAGTTGTTGAAGAGTCAAGGCAGAAAGGAGCAATATATAGACCCTTTAACTCAACTTTTATTGCTCTCATCCCTAAAAATGATGATCCGGAAAGCTTTGAAGACTTTAGACCTATTTCCTTGTGTAATTGCATTTACAAGATTATTTCAAAGGTTATTGCCCTCAGAATTGCACCAATCTTGTCCAGAAACATTTCAATGGAACAATTTGGTTTTTTGGACAGAAGACAGATCCATGAAGCCATTGGCATAGCCCAGGAGGTTACCCATAGTATTAAAACGAAGAAAAAGAAGGGTGTTGTTCTAGAAATTGACCTTTCCAAAGCATATGACCGGATCAGCTGGCTCTATCTAAGGATGTTGTTAACACACATAGGATTCAACTACCCTTTTGTCAGTTGGATCATGGGCTGCATCACAAATGTCAGCTTTGCTGTATTGGTCAACGGTGCTGCCTCTTCCTTCTTTAACATCCAGAGAGGTCTCAGGCAAGTATGCCCACTATATCCTCTCATGTTCCTCCTTGTGGCGGAAGGACTAAGTAGACTGATTCACAAAGCCAGAAGTGAGGAAAAGGTTAAAGGTATCGAGGTTGCAATCAACCTATACATCACTCACCTTCTTTTCATTGATGATATCTTGATTTTTACAAATGGTAGTCATAATGAATTAAAGGAGTTTAAATGTATTTTTGACATATTTCTAAAAGCCACTGGTATGCAAATAAACACTGGAAAATCCCAAGTCTGTTTTGCAGATTTTGAAAGAAGAGACAGAGATAGAATGACAAATCTTTTTCCATTTCCTATCCAATCTCTGGAAGATCCCTTCAAATACTTGGGTTGTTGGTTAAAGCCTGCTGTTTACAGGAAAGTGGATTGGAACTGGTTAATTGCAAAGATTGAATCCAGAATATCCCATTGGAGATTTAGATGGCTCTCCAGAGCCGGCAGATTGACCCTTATCAAATCTGTCTTGTCAGCCATACCAGTCTACTGGGTAGCACTGACTTGGATCCCTAAAGGAGTGATGGAGAAAATTCGAAGAATCTGCTGCAGATTCCTGTGGACAGGATCAAAGGAATCTTTGGGCTTACCTTGGGTGGCTTGGGACAAAGTGGCTAGACCAAAAGAATGGGGCGGATGGGGAATAAAAAGATCCCCTGACTTCAACATCTCCTTAGCAGCTAAATCTGGATGGTGACTTATATCAATGGAAAACCTGTGGACTAGAGTGGTAAAAAGAAAGTACATTGACCCAATTCCCATGGATGAATGGATTCGGATTCAAAACAAGAAGGCAAAAAATTCTTCAGCAATCTGGAAGGCTACGGTGGAGGCCTTCTCAGTCATTGAACAAGGCTTAGCCTGGAAAGTGGGAGATGGTAAACAGATCAGGATTGGCAGAGATCCTTGGTTTGGATGCAATGATGCTTTTGCCTTATCCCCAGGACTCCTTAGACACCTCGATACTAAAGGCATACTGACATTAAACCAGGTGGAAAGAGTCGGACAATCTACTATCTGGGGTCAGGCTTGGAAGGACGATGAAGATTTAGGGATTAATGCAAGATGGAAAAATGAATGGGAGGGTTTCATCAAAGAGCTTCAAAGATCAAATGTCAGAATTAAAGATGAACCAGACTGCTTGATGTGGGCTCAAAGCAAGTCCGGGGAGTATTCTCCAAAAGATGGTTACTCTTTCCTTATGGGTAAGAAAGGCTGGGGATTCCCGGATTGGTGGGCCAAAGAAATCTGGAAACTTAAATGTCATGCCAAGGCGAGGCTCTTTTTTTGGTGCATTATGAAAAGGAAGGTTCCTACTTGGGAAACTCTACAGGTTAGGTTCTTAGCTGGCCCAGGTCGGTGCCCACTCTGCAAATCAGATGAAGAATCTATCAACCATCTATTCAATACCTGTACATTCACAAAAAAGATATGGGAGGAGGTCATGCTACTTCTTAAGACAAAAGCTCAGTGGGGTCCCGATCCATTGGAGGTGACTTGGAAGAAATGGTGGCATACCTATCCGGAGGGGAATATGAGGAACCTGCCCCTTATCTTCGCTTGGGGTGTCTGGCTGTCTAGAAATAAGAGCCTTTTCCAAGACAAGGACGTTCCTCCTTCTGTTACTTCCACTAATATCACTGCTATATACAATGCTTTGCCCCCCCCAGAGGATAGAGTCCCCAAATCAAAACACAATTCAATCATGATACAGGAGGGTATCCCTGTTGGGTACTTTGATGGGGCCTCACAAAACAACAAGGCTGGAGCAGGCTTGTGTATTCACATCAACCCGGACCACTCCTTAAAAGCTTATGTTGGGTTGGGTTCCGGCACAAATAACTATGCGGAACTCTCAGCTTTACGACTTCTACTATGTTGGCTTCATCACAGAAATATAAACACTATTCAGATATTCGGGGACTCACTAAATGTTATTAACTGGATCAACGGAAAAGCTTCTTGTCAAAATCAAATTCTGAAGGCTATTGTTGATGAAATTTCATCTCTAAAGACTCTCTTTAACAGGTTTTCGCTATGCCATATTTACAGGGACAGGAATGAGGAAGCAGACCAGTTATCTAAGGCAGGTCTACAACAGGCTTTGGGCTGCTGGACTGTAGAGGAGATCAGACAGGGGCAGTCTTATAGATCAGACCTACCTCCATACACTCAGCCATTTTGACTACCGGTTTTTATCATCATTTTTGACAGTATTTTCGCGGCATCATATTTATGTTTTTTCTTCATTGTATATATTTTTCCAAACTAGTTTATATACAGTTCCCAGAAAAAGCAGACTTCTTAAAAAATTTTCTGTACATAGCTTTTTGTTTCCGATCATAATTTTTTGATTATGAGGGGTTGTTTTCCTTCGTCGAAGGAGACCCCAGTAATGTTCTCATGTATTGCCCTGAGTGGCGTCTTATTCCTCCGTCAGGGATGCAGAGTCTTATGGTCTCTTCTTTAGCAGAAAAGCTCCAGGTATGTTGAGTTGTTTCAGTCTTTTTGTGCCAACAGTTTGGCTGTAACTTTTGGAAAACATCCTTTTATATCTCAATATAAAAGTTTTGGACTTTTTTCAGCGGAAAAAAAAAATAAAGTGTAAATGGGGATAGAAATAAAATTAAAAGTAAAAAATGAAATTGACATTGAATAGAAGTAGAAATAAAAATAAAAATTGCAATGTACATGAAATCAATGTGTTAAAATTTAACACTTATAATGAAATCAATGCGCTAGAAATTGAACAAAATTGTAATAGAATTAGAACTGGGATGTACACTAAAATCAATGTGTTTGAAAATCACCTGAACTTTCAAATAAGCTCATTAAAAATTGGGATGTCCAAATAAATCAATGTGATAAAAATTGAAGGTGACATTGAAGAGAAATTGAAATTAACTATTTTACTGAAACCAATTATGTAAAAAGAGAGTTAACAAGTAGTCAAATAGCACACATGTCAGAAAACAATCATTGAAAACTAGGTCGTTATGGTCGTTATGGTGACTTCACACCTCATAACCATTGGACAAATTCCATAGTTGACATGTAGATTTTTTCCACTTGTTAACTCAATCAATTAGATAACTTCTGATCATCTATTTGAGTAATTGTATGTCTATATGTTTCTATTTCAATTTCTAATGTGGTGAAGGAGATAGAAATAAAATAAGAAATAGAAATTTGAAATTGACATTACCATTGAATAGAATATAAATACAAATTAATATGTACATGTAGGCAATGTCATAGAACTGACATGTACGTTAAAATCAATGCCTTAGATTTTGAATAGTACTGAAAGAGTACTAGAAAATGGGATTTTGCAGTAACCCATACGAGGAGAAATTTACATAGTAAAAAATTTACTGAAACCAATTATGTAAAAAGAGACTTAAAAAGTAGCCAAAGAGCACACATGTCAAAAACGATCAGTGAAACTAGGTCGTTAACATTGAATGAAAACATAAATAGATATTTGACATTTGCACTGAAATCGATGATACAAAAAAGTTAGTTAATAAGTAGACATGTGAAGAGTCATGACTTATTTTGATAATCCTTTAAATAAGTTGCATTAATCCATACAAGGAGTAATTTACAGACTTATATCCTTCTATTTTAGTTTATAAAGTGTAAATGGAGATAGAAATAAAATTGAAAGTGAAATTGATATTAAATAGAAGTAGAAATAAAAATAAAAATTGCAATGTACATGAAATCAATGTGTTAAAATTTCACACGTACATTGAAATCAATGTGCGAGAAATTGAACAAAATTGAAACATAATTAGAACTGAGATGTACACTAAAATCAACTTGCTTGAAAATCACATGAACATTAAAATAAGCTCATTAAAAATTGAGATGTCCAAAGAAGTCAATGTGATAAAACTTGAAGGTGACATTGAAGAGAAAATGAAATTGGCTCTTTTACTTAAACCAATTATGTAAAAAGAGAGTTAACAAGTAGTCAAATAGCACACATGTCAGAAAACGATCATTGAAAACTAGGTCATTATGATTACTTTGCACCTTGAAACCATTGGGCAAATTCCGTAGTTGACATGTATATTTTTTCCCCTCGTTAACTCAATCAATTAGATAACTTGTGATCATCTATGTACTAAGTAATTGTATGTCTAGATGTTTCTATTTCAATTTTTAATGTGGTAATGGAGATAGAAATAAAATAAGAAATATAAATGGATATAGAAATTTGAAATTGACACTGCCATTGAATAGAATATAAATACAAATTAACATGTACATGTAGGCAATGTCATGGAAATTGACATGTGCATTAAAATAAATGCCTTACATTTTGAATAGAACTAAAATAGTATGAGAAAATGGGATTTTGCAATAACCTATACGAGGAGAAATTTACATAGTAAAAAATTTACTGAAACCAATTATGTAAAAAGAGAATTAACGAGTAGTCAAAGAGCACACATGTCGAAAACGATCATTGAAACTAGATCGTTAACATTGAATGAAAACATAGATAGAAATTTAACATTTGCACTGAAATCGATGATATACAAAGTTAGCTAATAAGTAGACATGTTAAGATTCATGACTTATTTTCATAGTCCTATAAGTAAGTTGCAGTAATCCATACCAGGAGTAGTTTAAAGAATTATATCCTTCTATTTTAATTTATAAAGTGTAAATGGGGATAGAAATAAAATTAAAAGTAGAAAGTGAAATTGATATTGAATAGATGTAGAAATAAAAATAAAAATTGCAATGTACATCAAATCAATGTGTTAAAATTTCACACATACATTGAAATCAATGCACTAGAAATTGAACAAAATTGAAATATAATTACAAATGCAATGTACACTAAAATCAATGTGTTTGAAAATCACATGAACTTTCAAATAAGCTCATTAAATATTGTGATGTCCAAATAAATCAATGTGATAAAAATTGAAGGTGATATTGAAGAGAAATTGAAATTGACTATTTAACTAAAACCAATTATGTAAAAAGAGAGTTAACAAGTACTCAAGTAGCACTCATGTCACAAAACGATCATTGAAAACTAGGTCGTTATGGTGATCTCGCACCTCTGATCCATTGGACAAATTCCATAGTTGACATGTAGATTTTTTCCACTCATTAATTCAATCAATTAGATATCTTGTGAGCATCTATGTACTGAGTAATTGTATGTCTAGATGTTTCTATTTCAATTTCTAATGTGGTAAAGGAGATAGAAATAAAATAAGAAATAGAAATGGAAATAGAAATTTGAAATTGACATTGGCATTGAATAGAATATAAATACAAATTAATATGTACATGTAGGCAATGTCATAGAAATTGACATGTACGTTAAAATCAATGCCTTAAATTTTGAATAGAACTGAAATAGTACTAGAAAATGGGATTTTGCAGTAACCGATATGAGGAAAAAATTATCAATGTGTTTGAAAATCACATGAACTTTCAAATAAGCTCATTAAAAATTGTGATGTCCAAATAAATCAATGTGATAATAATTGAAGGTGACATTGAAGAGAAATTGAAATTGACTATTTAACTAAAACCAATTATGTAAAAAGTGAGTTAACAAGTACTCAAGTAGCACTCATGTCACAAAACGATCATTGAAAACTAGGTCGTTATGGTGATCTCGCACCTCTGATCCATTTCACAAATTCCATAGTTGACATGTAGATTTTTTCCACTCGTTAACTCAATCAATTAGATATCTTGTGAGCATCTATGTACTGAGTAATTGTATGTCTAGATGTTTCTATTTCAATTTCTAATGTGGTAAAGGAGATAGAAATAAAATAAGAAATAGAAATGGAAATAGAAATTTGAAATTGACATTGGCATTGAATAGAATATAAATACAAATTAATATGTACATGTAGGCAATGTCATAGAAATTGACATGTACGTTAAAATCAATGCCTTCAATTTTGAATAGAACTGAAATAGTACTAGAAAATGCGATTTTGCATAACCGATATGAGGAAAAAATTACGTGGTAAATTTTTTATTGAAACCAATTATGGAAAAAGAGACATAAAAAGTAGTCAAAGAGCACACATGTCGAAAATCATCATTGAAAGTAGGTCGTTAACATTGAATGAAAACATAAATAGATATTTGACCTTTGCACTGAAATCGATGATATACAAAGTTAGTTAATAAGTTGACATGTGAAGATTCATGACTTTGATAGTCCTTTAAATAAGTTGCATTAATCCATACAAGGAGTAATTTACATAACTATATCCTTCTATTTTAATTTATAAAGTGTAAAAGGAGATAGAAATAAAATTAAAACTAGAAAGTGAAATTGATATTGAATAGAGGTAGAAATAAAAATAAAAATTGCAATGTACATGAAATCAATGTGTTAAAATTTCACACGTACATTGAAATCAATGTGCGAGAAATTGAAATAGAATTAGAACTGAGATGTACACTAAAATAAATGTGTTTGAAAAACACATGATCGTTAAAACAAGCTCATTAAAAATTGAGATGTCCAAAGAAGTCAATGTGATAAAACTTGAAGGTGACATCGAAGAGAAATTGAATTGGCTCTTTTACTGAAACCAATTATGTAAAAAGAGAGTTAACAAGTAGTCAAATAGCACACATGTCAGAAAACGATCATTGAAAATTAGGTCGTTATGATGACCTCGCACCTCAGAACCATTGTACAAATTCAGTAGTTGACCTGTAGATTTTTTCCACTCATTAACTCAATCAATTAGATAACTTGTGATCATCTACATACTGAGTAATTGTATGTCTAGATGTTTCTATTTCAATTTCTAATTTGGTAATGGAGATAGAAATAAAATAAGAAATAGAAATGGATATAGAAATTTGAAATTGACATCGGCATTGAATAGAATATAAATACAAATTAACATGCACATGTAGGTAATGTCATCAAAATTGATATGTATGTTAAAATCAATGCCTTAGATTTTGAATAGAACTAAAATAGTATGAGAAAATGAGATTTCGCAATAACCTATACGCAGAGAAATTTACATAGTAAAAAATTTATTGAAACCAATTATGTAAAAAGAGAGTTAACAAGTAGTCAAAAAGGACACATGTCAAAAACGATCACTGAAACTAGGTCGTTAACATTGAAAGAAAACATAAATAGATATTCAACATTTGCACTGAAATTGATGATATAAAAAGCTAGTTAATAAGCAGACATGTTAATCCATACAAGGAGTAATTTACAAAATTATATCCTTCTATTTTAACTTATAAAGTGTAAATGGAGATAGAAAAAAAATTGAAAGTAGAAAGTGAAATTTATATTGAATAGAAGTAAAAAATACCAATAAAAATTACAATGTACATGAAATGAATGTGTTAAAATTTCACACGTACATTGAAATCAATGAGCGATAAATTGAACAAAATTGAAACACAATTAGAACTGAGATGTACACTAAAATCAATGTGTTTGAAAATCACATGAACTTTGAAATAAGCTCATTAAAAATTGAGATGTCCAAAGAAATCAATGTGATAAAAATTGAAGGTGACATTGAAGAGAAATTGAAATTGACTCTTTTACTGAAACCAATTACGTAAAAAGAGAGTTAACAAGTAGTCAAATAGCACACATGTTAGAAAACAATCATTGAAAATGACGTCGTTATGGTGATCTCGCACCCCGGAAGCATGGGACAAATTTCGTAGTTGACATGTAGATTTTTTCCACTCGTTAACGCAACCAATTAGAGAACTTGTGACCATCTATGTACTGAGTACTTGTATGTCTAGATGTTTCTATTTTAGTTTCTAATGTGGTAATGGAGATAGATATAAAATAAGAAATAAAAATGGAAATAAAAATTTGAAATTGACATTGGCATTGAATAGAATATAAATACAACTTAACATGTACATGTAGGCAATGTCATAGAAATTGACATGTACATTAAAATCAATTCCTTATATTTTGAATAGAACTGAAATAGTATGAGAAAATGGGATTTTGCAGTAACCTATACGAGGAGAATTTTACATAGTAAAAAATTTACTAAAACCAATTATGTAAAAAGAGACTTAACAAGTAGTCAAAGAGCACACGTGTCAAAAACGATCATTGAAACTAGGTCGTTAACATTAAATGAAAACATAAATAGATATTTAACATTTGCACTGAAATCGATCATATACAAAGTTAGTTAATAAGTAGACATCTTAAGGTTCATGACTTATTTTCATAGTCCTTTAAATAAGTTGCAGTAATCCACACAAGGAGTAATTTACAGAATTATATCCTTCTATTTTAATTTATAAAGTGTAGATGAAGATAGAAATAAAATTAAAAGTAGAAAGTAAAATTAACATTAAATAGAAGTAGAAATAAAAATAAAAATTGCAATGTACATGAAATCAATGTGTGAAAATCTCACACGTACATTGAAATCAATGCGGCAAAAATTGAACAAAATTGAAATAGAATTAAAGCTAAGATGTACACTACAATAAATGTGCTTGAAAATCACATGAACTTTAAAATAAGCTCATTAAAAATTGAGATGTCCAAATAAATCAATGTGATAAAAATTGAAGGTGACATTGAAGAGAAACTGAAATTGGCTCTTTTACTGAAACCAATTATGTAAAAAGAGAGTTAACAAGTAGTCAAATAGCACACATGTCAGAAAACAATCGTTGAAAACTAGGTCTGTAAAAATTTCTCAGTTCCCACCCCGGTTTTCAGTTTCACCTTATTTCTCCAAAATAGTTAAATGCCCTTTCCCATATCCATACATTCAACAACCAAAAAATAAATTTTGCTGAAAACACAAATTCTGGAAATTTTACAGAATGCTGGAAAATGTAAAAATAAAAAATCAGCGGGTACAAACATCCATTCAACACATTTAAACACAGTGATTTTGGTCAAGGTGACCCTGGAAAAACCCCCTACAAATCTTGGGGAAAACCAGTTTGAAAGCTCCTTCTTATTTCTGGAAAATGCTTTTACAGTGAGAGAAATATTCAGCAAACAAACTTTTACAACTTATCTCGTTGTCCGTGCCTCACAGCCAACTGGAAAAATTTGCAAACAGCAAAACAGTATAGCAATAAATGTTGTACGGCCTCCTCGATTTTTGTGCCCAATATCAGCCTTAAATGTTGTTGTACGGCCTACCTAGAAAATTGTGCAAGCTGCCATAAATATGTTGTACGGATTTCCTCGATTATGTGCAGAAAAAACCAGCAGTACAACTGTATGGATTTGCCTCGATTTGCATGCCAAGGTACATCCACTTGCTGTACGGATTTCTGCTCCTCAATTTTTGTCCACTTGCTGTATGGATTTCTAGAAAATCGTGCCCAAATTCTACCTTTCACTATGTGCTAACTCAGCTGTACGGATTTGATAAATGTTGCCTTGGAATGTGTGCCAAGCTGTTGTCTCCTTCTCTTGTGGTGCCAAATCTCACACAGCTCAGAACTGCTAGCTCCACTATCGGTACTACTGCTCAATGCTAAAAGGGGCTGGAATGCAAACTTGTACACCTTTGCATGGTGTACACCTATCACTCTAGCTGAATCAGCTGGAGTGCCCCTGGGATATATTAACACCTGTCCTCCCCTGAACAATACCTCATATCCTCTGTCCTCCAAAGATGAAACGAATATGAGGTTCTTCCTCATCCCTGGCACATAAAGAACATCTGACACCTTCAAGGGAGGCTTGGAATCCCTCTAAAATGTCAGTGTCCCCACACCGACTGCTCTAACAACTCTGTCATCACCGAGTACTACCTCCATATCAGTGCAACTCTCTAAAAGTTTTGAGAAGTACTCACGGACTCCTGTCATGTGACGTGAAGCCCCACTGTCCACATACCAAATACCCGAAGATGCTCTGCTAATCGAGGGAAAAGCATGCTCCCTCTGAACCTATGTGATAGGTGATCCTGTACTAGAGCACTCACACGCAGTGAACCCAAACTCCCAGTCAAAATGATCTGCAAAGTCCTCAACCTCTACTGAAGCTACCACGCTCTAGTTCTTCCCCTTCTTCTTCTTCTTCTCCGGACACACAACTGCATAGTGTCTCATCTTTTGACAATTCCAACACTTCACCTTGGAATAGTCCTTTTGTGTGTAACCCTGTTTACCTTTACCTTTGCCTTTGCCCCCACCATTGCTTGTGGAAGCCTGCTTCTTCCCTTTGCCTTTCTCGCCGCCTGCCAACAGTGCTACATCCTCATCCTGCTCAACTGGCTTGGCTGCCCCAAGTTATCCTTTCCTGATATCTATCTGAATACAATCATCCCAAAACTTCTCCCATGTGGGAAGGGTCTCACGTGCATAAACCCCATCAACAAAGTTCATCCATGAACGGGGGACGCCTATCACTGAAATCTGCACCAACTCAGTGGGTGGAATGACCTCTCTAATTGCTGCCAACTCATCTCTCACATTAGTAATCTTTGTGAGATATCCAGCTGCACTATCATTACCCATCTTAATGGTCTTAAGCTTTTCCTTTAGGACCATTTTCCAGTTCTCATTGGTACTTTGGTAGAGATTGGACAATGTTGTCCACATCTCATGGGCATTTCTCTTTCCTCTCACATGAGGAATGCAATGCTCTTTGACTCCGTCTAGAATTAGTCTCTTACCCTTGTTGTTCTTTTTATTATAATCAGCCAACTGAGTAGCATCAGTAGGCACAACAATAGGGTTCTGTGTGGTATGCACCATAATGTCCCAGAATTCTGCCTCCTCAAAGATACTGCATTCTCTCCTTGCAAACATTGTAATTGTTACGCCCGTCCACCCTATCCTCCACCCTCAATCCCAATGACATCCTGTTGTCCTAAAACTGAAAAATAACACTGCTGTAGTAAAGATAAAACTGTTGTTTGTGAAAAATCAGCTTGCTGGAATTTTCTAAGTGAGAAATCAGCAGGTTGTAATTTTCCTCCTTGCTATCCCAAACTGCACTTCAGCACTCAAGTTTCGATACCATGTAAAAAATTCTCATTTCCCACCGCAGTTTTCAGTTTCAATTTAGTTCTCCAAAATAGTTAAATGCCCTTTCCCATATCCATACATTCAACAACTGAAAAATAAATTTTGCTGAAAACACAAATTTTGGAAATTTTACAGAATGCTGGAAAATGCAGAAATAAAAAATCAGCAGGTACAAACAACCATTCAACACATTTAAACACATTGATTTTTGGTGAAGGTGACCTTGAAAAAACCCCCTACAACTCTTGGGGAAAACCAGTTCGAAAGCGCCTTCTTATTTCTAGAAAATACTTTTACAGTGAGAGAAATATTCAGCAAAAAAATCAGCAAGCAAATTTTACAACTTATCTCGTTTACTGTGCCTCACAGCCAACTGGAAATATTTGCAAATAGCAAAACAAAACAGTAATAAATGTTGTACAGCCTCCTCGATTCTTTTGCCCAATTTCAACCTTAACTGTTGTTGTACGACGTGCCTAGAAAAGCGTGCAAGCTGCCATAAATACGCTATACGGATTTCCTTGATTTCTGTGCAGAATAAAACAATAGTATAGCTATACGGATTTGCCTCGATTTGCGTGCCAAGGTATAGCCACTTTTTGTACGGATTTCTGCTCCTCGATTTCTGTGCACTTGTTGTACGGATTTCTAGAAAATCGTGCCCAAATTCTACCTTTCACTGTGTGCTAACTCATCTATACGGATTTGCTACATGCTGTCTTGGAATGTGTGCCAACCTGCTGTCTCCTTCTCCTCCCTGTCCAGAAATCTCCCTTGCTCTCTTACTCTCCTTCTCTCAATCTGCTCATGAAAGAATGAATGACCTTTTCCTCCTTTAATCTAATCCTAAATGACTTTTGGGGAACCCCTAAATGCAATGGCTAAAATAGATTGAGATCTAGGGCTGAGATTAAATGCTCATTTAAATCTCACTTTCTATTTTGTAATTCACCCCACTTTAATAAAGACCCACTTAGTCATTTATTTCCAAAGTCACTTTTCCTTTCTAATTTTACATTGACTTTATTAAAGTCACTTTAAAATTAGACTTTAGTAACTTTATCACTTAAAGTCACTTTAAAATTAGATTTGACTTTATAAAAATTATAAAGTCGCTTTAGGAGAAAAATTAAATTCTTTTGGACACTTCTCCCTAGGCAAAAGATCAAAGCCTTAGGGAACCACCTGTCCTCCGGTACCAAATTTCAACACTCCCTCTTACCGAGGAAGGTGTTCCTCACCACACCCATCTTGTTTCTGAAGTAGACATGCTTGCCCCGTGGTAAGGCTTTGGTAAGAATATCTGTAACCTGCTCATCAGTGGGAATGTACTCAAGCTTCACAAGGCCCTTCTGAACATAGTCTCTGATGAAATGATATTTGATCCCGATATGCTTTGGCCTGTCATGAAATACTGGATTATCCGTGAGTTTAATGCAACTCTAATTATCACAGTAAATCACTGAAGGTCTCAACGGCTGACCAAATAAGCCAAACAACATCTTGCGAACCCAGATGGCCTCACAACTAGCTATACAGCTGCCATATACTCTGCTTCCATTGAACTCAATGCTATTGTCTGTTGTTTCCGGTTGAACCATGACACGACTGCCGAACCCAACCCAAAATAGCACTCTGAAGTGCTCTTCCTATTAGAAGCACAACCTACCCAATCAAAATCAGTATAAACTGCCAATCTCACTCCATCCCCCTGCCTGTAGTCCAGACCATAATCCATTGTCCCCTGCAAGTACCGCAAAATGTGTTTTGCAACAACCCAGTGAACCTTCCCAGGCTCACACATAAACTGACTCATCGTGTTGACTGCAAAACAAATATCTGGTCTAATGTTGACCAAATACATCAAGGAACCAATCGGCTGCCTGTACAATGTGGGATCCACCAACTTAGAATCCGAAGCATGAAGCTTCTTCCAGTTGGTGATCATCGGTGTCGATATGGTTTTACAATCCTCCATGTGGAATCTGCCAATGATGTCCACAATATACTTCCCCTGCCTCAAGAAGAAATGCCCCTCCTCCTGCCACACCTCCAAACCCAAAAATTAATGCATCAAGCCAATGTCCTTCATCTCAAACTCCACCGCAAGATCTCTCTTGCAGTGCTCTATGAGTCTCTCTGCACTTGTAATGATCAAGTCATCCACATACAACACCAGAATGAGAGGCTCCTCACCTATCACAATATAGTAAAGGTTCGGATCTGCCTCACTCTTTGTGAAACCCATCCCCTGCAAGTATGTATCTACCCTGGAGTACTAAGCTCTGGGAGCTTGCTTCAGGCCATAAAGGGCCTTCTTCAGTCTGCACACATGGGACTCCTTCCCATGCACCTCAAAGCCCTGTGGTTGCTCAATGTAC
>APFE030525313.1:35155-56292 GCA_000404065.3 Pinus taeda
TATGACTTTGAAATCATCTACAAAAAAGGGAAGAAAAATGTGGTGGCAGATGCACTCTCAAGAAAGGATGAGGATGTGGAAGCATTGTTGTGCACCATTTCTATTATCCAACCAGATTGGGTAAACAAAGCAAGGGAGGAATGGAAGAATGACGAAGAAGTTTGGGCACTTATTCAAAAGTTACAACAGGATTCCAGTACATCTGATACATTTAGCTGGAAAAATGATTCGTTATGGTAGAAAGATCACTTATACCTCTGTAAGAATTCCCCGCTAAAACAAAAGATTCTTATGGAATTCCACACTTCTCCCTTAGGAGGGCACTCAGGATTTTTAAAAACTTACCACAGGGTTAAGAAGGATTTTTTTTAGGATGGACTTAAATCAGATATTCAAAAGTTTGTGGCGGAATGTTTGGTTTGCCAACAAATTAAAGTTGAAACAATTAAGACACCAGGTCTATTACAACCTTTATCCATTCCAAGCCAACGTTGGGAGGAGGTTTCAATGGATTTTATCACAGGTTTACCCAAGTCTGAGGGAAAGAGTGTAATCATGGTGGTAGTTGATAGACTTACCAAGTACACACACTTTTGTGCATTATCACATCCATTTAAAGCCAGTATAGTTTCTACTGCATTTATGGAAACAATTCAAAAGCTACATGGAAACCCAAAGATTATTGTAAGTGACAGAGATCCCATTTTCACTGGAATTTTTTGGATAGAATTATTTTCTTGTCTTGGTACTCAGTTAGCTCATAGTTCATCTTATCATCCTCAATCTGATGGGCAAACTGAGATAGTAAACAAATGTTTGGAAGGATATCTTCATTGCTTTGTATCTGATAAACAGACACAATGGGTCAAATGATTGCCTCTAGCGGAATGGTGGTATACCACTTCCTTCCATACAGCAACAAAAAATGACCCCATTTATGGCACTTTATGGATATCAGCCACCATCCATCACATCATATTTAAGAGAAAATTCTAAGGTTCAAGCAGTAGAACATCACATCGAACATCAACAACAAGTCCTCCAAATCTTAAAGGATAACCTCGTGTTGGCATAGAATAGAATGAAACAATGGGCAAATCAACATCGCAGCGAAAGAAGTTTTGATGTAGGTGATAAGGTATTCCTACGGCTACAACCATATAAGCAAATGTCTCTCAAGCAAGCTAAGAAGGATAATAAATTATCACCAAAGTATTATGGTCTGTACAAGGTGTTGCAAAAGATTGGTACGATGGCATACAAATTGGAGCTTCATGCAGCTTCTCGATTGCACCCAGTTTTCCATGTTTCATGTTTAAAGAAGGTTATAGGCAAAAAGCTTCCAGTTCAAGCAATATTGCCAGAACTTGACGAGGAAGGAAAAATTATATTGGAACCAGACGCAGTCACAGAAACAAGAACTTGACAGCTATGAAATCGATCAATTTCGGAGTATCTTATCAAGTAGAAGAACTTATCCGCTGAGGATTCCACGTGGGAGGATGAAATTTTTATACAGAAGCATCCAAAACTACTCAAGTGTTGAGGACAACGCTTTTTTGAAGGAGGGGGGCATGTTAGGTCCCTATAATACTAGTGATTACCCCATTACTATTGTAGTTGCATCCCTTATTAATATTGTTGTGCCCCTATTGTCCCCATATTGTTATTACTCTGCCCCATAGAATCCCTCTATTTTTAATTTGTGGCTTTATATTATTATTGTTAGGTCGGCAGGGTTTATATTGTGACTCTTAGACTCCTATATATAGAAAGGAGGTTTTTTCATTTGTATCATCCAAGAATTGTTCATTTATGTAATGTAAAGGAGGTTGCCCCCTCGAAGAGGCTGAATTCTAAGCCGTTGATCTATCTTTTTTATCTTTCTTGAAGTTGGTTTCATAACAGCCTTTCTACTGTCCTCCTGCCTGCACTTGAACCTGTAGAAGCTGAGGTACTGTGTGAATTGTCCATCAGTGGACTCCCTAGTGAACTGCTCTGTGGACTACTCTACATGCTGCCCGGAGAACCACCCCTCTAGCTCGTCGAGCCACTGCTCACTGACGGACCTGGCATCGTCATAGATGTACCTTCGGATCCTCCTAATCCCTGCCCACTGGATCCCTACGACTGACTCAACTGCTGCTGAGGGTCTGGCTGATCCAGATGCTCTAACTCCTGTGACCTCCTAAAGGCCCTGTCCTCCTCGAACTTCACATCCCGGCTGACAACAACTTTCCTCTGTGCGGGAATGTAAATCCGAAAGGCCTTTGAGGTCTCACTATAGCCCACAAAGATACCCTTCTCTGCGGTGGGCTCTAGTTTGGTCCTCTTATCCTTGGGTGTGTAGGAGTAATTCACCCAAAGATACGAATATGACCAATATCAAGCTTCTTCCCAGAAAAAACTTCCTCCGAAGTCGTGCCCCAAGGCATGATGCAGACTCCTATTTTGCAAATAAACAGCTGTGTTGCAGGCCTCTGCCCACAAGAACAATGGCAACCCCTGATCATGTAACATGGCTTTGGTAGTCCCTACGATGGATCTGTTCTTCCTCTCCGCAACCCCGTTCTGCTGGGGGTTGTAAGGAACAGTGAACTCCCTCCTAATGCCTGCCTCTGCACAATAGTCAACAAACTCTCCAAGAGTGTACTCTCCCCCATTGTCTAACCTCAGGGACTTGATCTTCCGACCTGTCTATGTCTCCACAAGAGCTCTAAACTCCTGAAACTGCTTAAATACCTCACTATTGGTCTTTAAGAAATAAATCCAAGTCCTCCTGGAGTGATCATCAATAAATAAAACATAGTACTCATATCCACTCAAGGAAACATGAGACATCCAATCGCTCACATCAAAATGAATCAAATCAAGTATCCCAGTCGCTCTGCTATCACTGCTGGGAAAAGGGGATTTGGCCAACTTGCCCATTGCACATCCTCCGCAAGTATCAAAGTGATCAGTGCTAAAATCTGGCACACCTGTAGTGATCTCCTGCAAGGTCCTCAAGGCTCCATGACACATATGCCCCATCCCGCGGTGCCAAATCTCACACAGCTCAGAACTGCTAGCTCTGCTATCGGTACTACTGCTCAATGACAAAAGGGGCTGGAATGCAAACTTGTACACCTTTGCATGGCGTACACCTATCACTCTAGTTGAATCACTGGAGTGCCCCTGGGATACATCAACACCTGTCCTCCCCTGAACAGTACCTCAAATCCTCTGTCCTCCAAAGCTGAGACGAATATGAGGTTCTTCCTCATCCCTGGCACATAAAGAACATATAACGCTTTCAAGGGAGGCTTGGACTCCCTCTGAAATGTCAGTGTCCCCACACCGACTGCTCTAACAACTCTGTCATCACCGAGTACTACCTCCATATCAGTGCAACTCTCTGAAAGCTTTGATAAATACTCACGGACTCCTGTCATGTGACGTGAAGCCCCACTGTCCACATACCAGATACCCGAAGATGCTTCGCTAATCGAGGGAAAAGCATGCTCCCTCTGAACCTATGTGGCAGGTGATCCTGTACTAGAGGACTCACACGCAATGAACCCAAACTCTCAGTCAAAACGATCTACAAAGTCCTCAACCTCTGCTGAAGCTGCCACGCTCTAGTTCTTCCCCTTCTTCTTCTTCTTCTCCGGACACACAATTGCATAGTGTCCCATCTTTTGACAATTCCAACACTTCACCTTGGAACAGTCCTTTTGTGTGTTACCCTGTTTACCTTTACCTTTGCCATTGCCCCCACCATTGCTTGTGGAAGCCTGCTTCTTCCCTTTGCCTTTCTTGCCGCCTGCCAACAATGCTACATCCTCATCCTGCTCAACTGGCTTGGCTACCCCAAGCTGTCCTTTCCTGATCTGTCTGAATGCAATCATCCCAAAACCTCTCCCATGTGGGAAGGGTCTCACGTGCATAAACCCCATCAGCAAAGTTCATCCATGAATGGGGGAGGCCATTCACTGCAATCCGCACCAACTCAGTGGGTGGAATGACCTCTCTAATTGCTGCTAACTCATCTCTCACATTAGTAATCTTTGTGAGATATCCAGCTACACTATCATTACCCATCTTAATAGTCTTCAGCTTCTCCTTCAGGACCATTTTCCGGTTCTCATTGTTACTTTGGTAGAGATTGGACAATGTTGTCCACATCTCATGGGCATTTCTCTTTCCGCTCACATGAGGAATGCAATGGTCTTTGACTCCGTCTAGAATTAGTCTCTTACCCTTGTTGTTCTTTTTATTATAATCAGCCAACTGAGTAGCATCAGTAAGCACAACAACAGGGTTCTGTGTGGTATGCACCATAATGTCCCAGACTTCTGCCTCCTCAAAGATACTCTGCATTATCTCCTTGCAAACGCTGTAATTGTTATGCCCATCCAACCTATCCTCCACCCTCAATCCCAATGACATCCTGTTGTCCTAAAACTGAAAAATAACACTGTTGTAGTAAAGATAAAATTGTTGTTTGTGAAAAATCAGCTTGCTGGAATTTTCTGAGTGAAAAATCAGCAGGTTGTAATTTTCCTCCTTGCTGTCCCAAACTGCACTTCAGCACTCAAGCTCCTATACCATGTAAAAATTTCTCATTTCCCACCCTAGTTTTCAGTTTCACCTTATTTCTCCAAAAGAGTTAAATGCCCTTTCCCATATCCATACATTCAACAACTGAAAAATAAATTTTGTTGAAAACACAAATTCTGGAAATTTTACAAAATACTGGAAAATGCAGAAATAAAAAATCAGCAGGTACAAACAGCCATTCAACACATTTAAACACAGTGATTTTTGGTGAAGGTGATCCTGGAAAAACCCCCTACAACTCTTGGGGAAACCAGTTCGAAAGATCCTTCTTATTTCTAGAAAATGCTTTTACAGTGAGAGAAATATTCAGCAAAAAAATTAGCAAGCAAACTTTTACAACTTATCTCGTTTACCATGCCTCACAGCAAACTGGAAAAATTTGCAAATAGCAAAACAGAATAGCAATAAATGTTGTACGGCCTCCTCGATTTTTGTGCCCAATTTCAACCTTAAATGTTGTTGTACGGCCTGCCTAGAAAAGCGTGAAAGCTGCCATAAATACGCTATATGGATTTCCTCGATTTCTGTGCAGAAAAAATCAACAGTACAGCTGTACGGATTTGCCTCGATTTGCGTGCCAAGGTATAGCCACTTGCTGTATGGATTTATGCTCCTCGGTTTCTATGCACTTGTTGTACAAATTTCTAGAAAATCGTGCCCAAATTCTACCTTTCACTGTGTGTTAACTCAACTATACGAATTTGCTAAATGTTGCCTTGGAATGTGTGCCGACCTGCTGTCTCCTTCTCCTCCCTGTCCAGAAATCTCCCTTGCTCTATTGCTCTCCTTCTCTCAATCTGCTCATGAAAAAATGAATGACCTTTTCCTCCTTTAATCTAACCCTAAGTGACTTTTGGGGAACCCCTAAATCCAATGGTTGAAATAGATTCAGATCTAGGGCTGAGATTAAATGCTCATTTAAATCTCACTTTCTATTTTTTAATTCACCCCACTTTAATAAAGACCCACTTAGTCATTTATTTCCAAAGTCACTTTTCCTTTCTAATTTTACATTGACTTTATTAAAGTCATTTTAAAATTACACTTTAGTAACTTTATCACTTAAAGTCACTTTAAAATTAGATTTGACTTTATAAAAATTATAAAGTCACTTTAAGAGAAAAATTAAATTCTTTTGGACACTTACCCCTAGGCCAAAGATCAAAGCCTTAGGGAACCACCTGTCCTCCGGTACCAAATTTCAACAAGGTCGTTATGGTGACCTCACACCTCGGAACCATTGGACAAATTTCGTAGTTGACATGTAAATTTTTTCCACTTGTTAACTCAATCAATTAGATAACTCGTGATCATCTATGTACTGAGTAATTGTATGTCTAGATGTTTCTATTTCAATTTATAATGTGATAATGGAGATAGAAATAAAATAAGAAATAGAAATGGAAATAGAAATTTGAAATTGACATTGGCATTAAATAGAATATAAATACAAATTAACATGTGCATGTAGGCAATGTCATAGAAATTAACATGTATGTTAAAATCAATGCCTTAGATTTTGAATAGAACTGAAATAGTACGAGAAAATGGGATTTGGCAGTAACTTATACGAGGAGAAATTTACATAGTAAAAACTTTACTGAAACCAATTATGTAAAAAGAGAGTAAACAAGTAGTCAAAGAGCACACATGTCGAAAACGATCATTGAAACTAGGTCGTTAACATTGAACGAAAACATAAATAGATATTTGACATTTGCACTGAAATCAATGATATACAAAGTTAATTAATAACTAGAAGTGTTAAGATTCATGAAATATTTTCATAGTCCTTTAAATAAGTTGCAGTAATCCAAACAAGGAGTAATTTACATAATTATATCCTTCTATTTTAATTTATAAAGTGTATATGGAGATTGAAATAAAATTAAAAGTAGAAAGTGAAATTGATATTGAATAGAAATAGAAATAGAAATAAAGATTGCAATATACATGAAATCAATGTGTTAAAATTTTACGCGTACATTGAAATCAATGCGCGAGAAAATGAACAAAATTGAAATAGAATTAGAACTGAGATGTACACTAAAATCAATGTGTTTGAAAATTACATGAACATTAAACTAAGCTCATTAAAAATTGAGATGCACAAAGAAATCAATGTGATAAAAGTTGAAGGTGACATTGAAGAGAAAACTGAAATTGACTCTTTCACTAAAACCAATTATGAAAAACGAGAGTTAACAAGTAGTCAAATAGCACACATCTCAGAAAACAATCATTGAAAACTAGGTTGTTATGGTGACCTCGCACCTCGGAACCATTGGACAAATTCCGTAGTTGACATGTAGATTTTTTCCACTCATTAACTCAATCAATTAGATAACTTGTGATCATCTATGTACTGAGTAAGTGTATGTCTAGATGTTTCTATTTTAATTTCTAATGTGGTAATGGAGATAGAAATAAAATAAGAAATAAAAATGGAAATTGAAATTTGAAATTGACATTGGTATTGATTAGAATATAAATACAATTTAACATGTACATGTAGGCAATGTCATAGAAATTGACATTTACCTTAAAATCAATTCCTTATATTTTGAATAGAACTGAAATAGTATGAGAAAATAGGATTTTGTAGTAACTTATACGAGGATAAATTTACATAGTAAACAGTTTACTGAAACCAATTATGTAAAAAGAGAGTTAACAAATAGTCAAAGAGCACACATGTCGAAAGCGATCATTGAAACTAGGTCGTTAACATTGAATGAAAACATAAATAGATATTTGACATTTGCACTGAAATCGATGATGTACAAAGTTATTTAATAAGTAGACATGTTAAGATTCATGACTTATTTTCATAGTCCTTTAAATAAGTTGCGGTGATCCATACAAGGAGTAATTTACAGAAGTATATCATTCTATGTTAATTTATAAAGTGTAGATGGAGATAGAAATAAAATTAAAAGTAGAAAGTGAAATTGATATTGAATGGAAACCGACCGTAAAATAGTGACGCTAGAGACAAGTGAGGAGAAGCTAGTGTTGGATCTAAAGACAGAGTTTTGGATTCAGGGTACCATGGCGGGGAGCGCAGTGGGGAGTGTTGCTCCCTCCTACAGCCGAGCAGTCTCAGGAGGGAGTCAGGACGCGGGAAAGAAACATCTCAAAAAACCACTTTACAAGATCTCAGAAACATGAAGTCAGGGGACATCTGAAAGAAGCAGAGTTCAGGATTAGGAAGGGAATCAACAGGAAACGAGAAAAGAAAAGGGGAGTGGAGGCAATAGTGAAAGACCGGCTTCCAGTAAGACCACTGGAGTCTGCAAGCCCAAGTCAGGCATTATTCCACGGGTCACATTGAGCGACCTAGCGATGCAAGCTCATAGAGATCATATGACGGAGCATGCAATCATATGCAATTCCCTAGGGTTATGGCCAACAGAGAGGGCGTTACATGTTTGGATAAGGAGCCATTGGAAGCCAAATGGAGAAATACATTTGCATCTAGGTTCTAAGGGCTTTTTCACAGTACTACTCACAAGCCTAGAGGACAAAGTAGAGTGTTTGAAGGGGAGCCCTATTTCTATGATGCAGCAGGACTCTACATGCGGCCATGGATGATGAATTTTGTCCCAAAATGTGAAACATTCACATCAGTACCGGTTTAACATAAATAGATATTTAACATTTTCACTGAAATCGATGATATACAAAGTTAGTTAATAAGTAGACATGTTAAGATTCATGACTTCTTTTCATAGTCCTTTAAATAAGTTGCATTAATCCATACAAGGAGTAATTTATAGAATTATATCCTTCTATTTTAATTTATAAAGTGTAAATGGAGATAGAAATAAAATTAAAAGTAGAGAGTGGAATTCATATTGAATAGAAGTAGAAATAAAAGTAAAAATTGTAATGTACATGAAATCAAGGTGTTAAAATTTCACACGTACATTGAAATCAATGCGTGAGAAATTGAACAAAATTGAAATAGAATTAGAACTGAAATGTACACTAAAATCAATGTGTTTGAAAATCACATGAACTTAAAAAAAAGCTCATTAAAAATTGAGATGTCCAAAGAAATCAATGTGATAAAAATTGAAGGTGACATTGAAGAGATTGAAATTGACTCTTTTACTGAAACCAATTATGTAAAAAAGGAGTTAACAAATAGTCAAATAGCAGTCATGTTAGAAAACGATCATTGAAAACTAGGTCGTTATGGTGACCTTGCACCTCAGAACCATTGGACAAATTTCGTAGTTGACATGTAGATTTTTTCCACTTGTTAACTCAATCAATTAGATAACTTGTGATCATTTATGTACTGAGTAATTGTATGTCAAGATGTTTCTATTTCAATTTCTAATGTGATAATGGAGATAGAAATAAAATAAGAAATAGAAATGGAGATAGAAATAAAATAAGAAATAGAAATTTGAAATTGACATTGGCATTGAATAGAATATAAATACAAATTAACAGGTACATGTAGGCAATGTCATAGAAATTGAAATGTACGTTAAAATCAATGCCTTATATTTTGAATAGAACTGAAATATTATGAGAAAATGGTATTTTTTTTATAACCTATACGAGGAGAAATTTACATAGTAAAAAATTCACTGAAACCAATTATGTAAAAAGAGAGTTAATAAGTAGTCAAAGAGCACACACATCCAAAAAGAAACCAGGCCGTTAACATTGAATGAAAACATAAATAGATATTTGACATTTGCACTGAAATCAATGATATACAAAGTTAGTTAACAAGTAGACATGTTAAGATTCATGACTTATTTTCATAGTCCTTTAATAAGTTGTAGTAATCCATACAAGGAGTAATTTACATAATTATATCATTCTATTTTATTTTATCAAGTGTAAATGGAGATAGAAATAAAATTAAAAGTAGAAAGTGAAATTGATATTGAATAGAAGTAGAAATAAAAATAAAAATTGCAATGTACATGAAATCAATGTGTTAAAATTTCACACAGACACTGAAATCAATGCGCTAGAAATTGAACAAAATTGAAATAGAATTAGCACTGAGATGTACACTAAAATCAATGTGTTTGAAAATCACATGAACTTTAAAATAAGCTCATTAAAAATTGAAATTTCCAAATAAATCAATGTGATAAAAATTGAAGGTGACATTGAAGAGAAATTGAAATTGACTCTTTTACTGAAACCAATTATGTAAAAAGAGAGTTAACAAGTAGTCAAATAGCACACATGTCATAAAACAATCATTGAAAGCTAGGTCGTTATTGTGACCTGGCACCTCGAAACCATTGGACAGATTATGTAGTTGACATGTAGATTTTTTCCACTCGTTAACTCAATCAATTAGATAACTTGTTATCATCTATGTACTGAATAATTGTATGTCTAGATGTTTCTAATTCAATTTGTAATGTGGTAATGGAGATAGAAATAAAATAAGAAATAGAAATGGAAATAGAAATTTGAAATTGACATTGCAATGAATAGAATATAGATACAAATTAACATGTACATGTAGGCAATGTGATAGAAATTGACATGTACATTAAAATCAATGCCTTATATTTTGAATAGAACTACAATAGTATGAGAAATGGGATTTTGCAGTAACCTATAAGAGGAGAAATTTACATAGTAAAAAATTTACTGAAACCAATTATGTAAAAAGAGAGTTAACAAGTAGTCAACGAGCACATAGGTCGAAAATGATCATTGAAACTAGGTCATTAACGTTGAAACTAGGTTGTTAAGATTCATGACTTATTTTCATAGTCCTTTAAATAAGTTGTAGTAATCCATACAAGGAGTAATTTACAGAATTATATCCTTCTATTTTAATTTATAAAGTGTAAATGGAGATAGAAATAAAATTAAAAGTACAAAGTGAAATTGATATTGAATAGAAGTAGAAATAATAAGAAAAATTGCAATGTACATGAAAACAAGGTGTTAACATTTCACACGTACATTGAAATCAATGCGTGAGAAATTGAACAAAATAGAAATAGAATTAGAACTGAGATGTACACTAAAAACATTAAAATAAGCTCATTAAAAATTGAGATGTCCAAATAAATTAATGTGATAAAAATTGATGGGGAAATTGAAGAGAAATTGAAATTGACTCTTTTACTGAAATCAATTATGTAAAAAGAGAGTTAACAAGTAGTCGAATAGCACACATGTTAGAAAACGATCATTGAAAACTAGGTCATTATGGTGACCTCGCACCTGGGAACCATTGGACAAATTCCGTAGTTGACATGTAGATTTTTTCCACTCATTAACTCAATCAATTAGATAACTTGTGATCATCTATTTACTGAGTAATTGAATGTCTAGATGTTTCTATTTCAATTTCTAATTTGGTAATGGAGATAGAAATAAAATAAGAAATAGAAATTTGAAATTGACATTGGCATTGAATAGAATATAAATACAAATTGACATGTACATGTAGGCAATGTCATAGAAATTGACATGTACGTTAAAATCAATGCCTTATATTTTGAATAGAACTGAAATAGTATGAGAAAATGGGATTTTGCAGTAACCTATACGAGGAGAAATTTACAAAGTAAAAAAATTACTGAAACCAATTATGTAAAAAGAGAGTTAACAAGTAGTCAAAGATCACACATGTCGAAGACGATCATTGAATCTAGGTTGTTAACATTGAATGAAAACATAAATAGATATTTGTCGTTTGCACTGAAATCAATGATATACAAAGTTAGTTAATAAGTAGACATGTTAAGATTCATGACTTATTTTCATAGTCCTTTAAATAAGTTGCACTTATCCATACAAGGAGCAATTTACTGAATTATATCCTTCTATTTTAAGTTAAAAAGTGTAAATGGAGATAGAAATAAAATTAAAAGTGAAAGTGAAATTGATATTGAATAGAATTAGAAATAAAAATAAAAATTGCAATGTACATGAAATCAATGTGTTAAAATTTCACACCTACATTGAAATCAATGCACGAGAAATTGAACAAAATTGAAATAGACTTAGAACTAAGATGTACACTAAAATCAATGTGTTTGAAAATCACATGAACTTTAAAATAAGCTCATTAAAAATTGAGATGTCCAAAGAAATCAATGTGATAAAAATTGAAGGTGACATTGAAGAGAAATTGAAATTGACTCTTCTACTGAAACCAATAATGTAAAAAGAGAGTTAACAAGTAGTCAAATAACACACATGTCAAAAAATGATGATTGAAAACTAGGTCGTTATGGTGACCTCGCACCTCGGAACCATTGGACAAATTCCATAGTTGACATGTAGATTTTTTCCACTTGTTAACTCAATCAATTAGATAACTTGTGATTATCTATGGTCTGAGTAATTGTATGTCTAGACGTTTCTATTTCAATTTCTAATGTGGCAATGGAGATAGAAATAAAATAAGAAATAGAAATGGATACAAAAATTTGAAATTGACATTAGCATTGAATAGAATATAGATACAAATTAACATGTACATGTAGGCAATGTGGTAGAAATTGACATGTACGTTAAAATCAATGCCTTAGATTTTGAATAGAACTGAAATAGTATGAGAAAATGGGATTTTGCAGTAATCTATACAAGGAGAAATTTACATAGTAAAAAAATTACTGAAACCAATTATGTAAAAAGATAGTTAACAAGTAGTCAAAGAGCACACATGTCGAAAATGATCATTGAAACTAGGTCATTAACATTGAATGAACACATAAATAGATATTTTACATTTGCACTGAAATCGATGATATGCAAAGTTAGTTAATAAGTAGACATGTTAAGATTCATGAATTATTTTCATAGTCATTTAAATAAGTTGCAGTGATCCATACAAGGAGTAATTTATAGAATTATATCCTTCTATTTTAATTTATAAAATGTAGACAGAGATAGAAATAAAATTAAAAGTAGAAAGTGGAATTGACATTGAATAGAAGTATAAATAAAAATAAAAATTGCAATGTACATGAAATGCGTTAAAATTTCACACATACATTGAAATCAATGGGCTAGAAATTGAACAAAATTGAAATAGAATTAGAGCTTAGATGTACACTAAAATCAATGTGTTAGAAAATCACATGAACTTAAAAATAAGCTCATTAAAAATTGAGATGTCCAAATAAATCAATGTGATAAAAATTGAAGGTGACATTGAAGAGAATTTGAAATTAACTCTTTTACTGAAACCAATTATGTAAAAAGAGAGTTAACAAGTTGTCAAATAGCAAACATGTCAAAAAATTATCAGTGAAAACTAGGTCGTTATGGCAACCTCGCACCTCGGAACCATTGGACAAATTTCGTAGTTAACATGTAGATTCTTTCCACTCATTAACTCAATCAATTAGATAACTTGTGATCATCTATGTACTGAGTAATTGTATGTCTAGATGTTTCTATTTCAGTTTCTAATGTGGTAATGGAGATAGAAATAAAATAAGAAATAGAAATGGAAATAGAAATTTGAAGTTGGCATTGGTATTGATTAGAATATAAATACAAATTTACATGTACATGTAGGCAATGTCATAGAAATTGACATGTACGTTAAAATCAATGCCTTATATTTTGAATAGAACTGAAATAGTATGAGAAAATGGGATTCTGCAGTAACCTATACGAGGAGAAATTTACATAGTAAAAATTTTACTGAAACCAATTATGTAAAAAGAGAGTTAACAAGTAGTCAAAGAGCACACATGTCGTAAACGATCATTGAAACTAGGCCGTTAACATTGAATGAAAACATAAATAGATATTTGACATTGCACTGAAATCGATGATATACAAAGTTAGTTAACAAGTAGACATGTTAAGATACATGACTTATTTTCATAGTCCTTCAAATAAGTTGCAGTGATCCATACAAGGAGTAATTTCCATAATTATATCATTCTATTTTAATTTATAAAGTGTAAATGGAGATAGAAATAAAATTAAAAGTAGAAAGTGAAATTGATATTGAATAGAAACTGACCGTAAAATAGTGACGCTGGAGACAAGCGAGGAGAAGCTAGGGTTGGAGCTGAAGACAGGGTTTGGGATTCAGGGTACCATGGCGGGGAGCGCAGGGGGGAGTGTTGCTCCCTCCTACAGCCAAGCAGTCTCAGGAGGGAGTCAGGAAGCGGGAAGGAAACATTTCAAAGAACCATTGGACAAGATCTCAGAAACACGAAGTCAAGGGACATCTGAAAGAAGCAGAGTTCAGGTTCAAGAAGGGAATCAACAGGAAACGAGAAAAGAAAAGGGGAATGGAGGCAATAGTGAAAGACAGGCTTCTAGTAAGACCACTGGACTCTGCAAGCTCAAGTCAGGCATTACTCCACGAAGTCAAGGGACATCTGAAAGAAGCAGAGTTCAGGTTCAAGAAGGGAATCAACAGGAAACGAGAAAAGAAAAGGGGAATGGAGGCAATAGTGAAAGACAGGCTTCTAGTAAGACCACTGGACTCTGCAAGCTCAAGTCAGGCATTACTCCACGGGTCGTATTAAGCGACCCAGCGATACAAGCTCATAGAGATCATATGACAGAGCATGCAATCATATGCAAGTTCATGGGGTTATGGCCGACGGAGAGGGCGTTACATGTCTGGATAAGGAGCCATTGGAAGCCAAAGGGAGAAATGCATTTGCATCTGGGTTCTAAGGGCTTTTTCACAGTACTGTTCACAAGCCTAGAGGACAAAAATAGAGTGTTTGAAGGGGGGGCCTATTTCTATGCTGCAGCAGGACTCTACATGCGGCCATGGATGATGAATTTTGTCCCGGAACGTGAAACATTCACATCAGTACCAGTTTGGATCAGACTATATTCCCTTCCTCTGGATTATTGGTTGCCAAAATCTTTGAAAACCATAGGCAACAAGCTGGGACATTTTTAAAGATCTCAGAGGCAACTCTAAAAGGAAGATATACCTCCTTTACCCGAATATTTGTGGAAATGGATCTATCTGGAGCTCTTCCAGAAGCGATCATTTTAGAAGTATATGATGAGGAATGGGTGCAGATAGTGGACTATGAGCACATACCATTTAAATGCCGCAAATTCCATGAGCATGGCCATCTATATAGAGACTACCCCATATTCAATAGGGAAGATAACCAGAAAACCACTATGGAGAGAGATCACAAGGGTTTCACCAAAGTTGGAAGTAAAGGAAAAGGGGGTAAGCGTCTATACAAGAAGGTGAATGAGGACAGACATACAAGACAAAACAACTTCAAGATCCTGGAGGAAGAAGAGGGGAATAAGGAGACAGTCCAGGACATGGAGAATGCAACAAAGGAACAGGATAAGGTAGCTGACATGGAGGATATCACAATAGACAACCAGCAAAAGGATAATCTACCGAGCCTGATGGAGATCAGGAGGGACCAGGAAATGACTCCAAGTGAAGCAGGAACAGAGGACCATGAATTATAGGAGATCCTGGATAGGGAAAATTTGGATCTAGAGAAATTTCTGGAACAAGGAAAAAACATAGGGGTGGACTCCCTGCCAAAAGAGGACTATGATAGAGTACAACGGCTCTTTCTCTAGAGGTCACAAGCAAAGGGAGCTGGAGTCAAAAGAAATCATGAAAGCCAGGAGACAAGCGGGGTCAAGATGATGGAGAAAGCTCAGGAACAATCTCCAAAGAAATCGAGTAGGAAAAGAGGAAGAAAGAGATAGAATGAACTGTTGAACGAATGTGGAAAACTATTGATCAACTCAGGTAAGATGAAAGATCTTAGCAGTTATTCCTTTACTAACCTTTCTTAATGAAGTTCACAACTTAGAACATTAGAGGAATAGGGAATAGAAGGAAACAAAGAAATCTTAGTAATAGAATGAAGAAGAAAAACCAGACATGGTTTTCATTCAGGAGACAATATGTTCGATGGAAAAGATAAGAGTTATTCGTAATAAGTGGTTATTTAAATATGAGTATTTAGAGGTTAAGGCAACTCACTCAGCAGGGGGGATTCTCACTTTGTGGAACCCACAGAAATTTGGAATTCCGGATGTTGAAGCATCCAGGAACTATCTCTCCCTGATATGTCAACCTATAGGGGACAAGGAGATATACATGATTACAAATGTTTATGGACCTCAAAATCAAGCAGACAAACTCAAGCTTCTCATTTCCCTGGAGGAGCTAAGAGTGAGACATCCCATTTTGCCCTAGATCATTGCAAGAGATTTCAATATGATAAGATCTCTTTCGGGAAAAAAAGGAGGTACTAGACATCTAGGTAGCGACTCCATGGCCTTCCAGAATTTCATTATGAACATGAGACTAGTGGACACTGAAACAATTAATGAAACCTTCACTTGGAACAACAAAATGGGAGGGGCTCATCAAGTTGCTTCCAAACTTGATAGGTTCATGATTTCAGAGGACCTCTTTCTCTCAGGACCTGCCATGAGTCATGACAGCCTCCATTCTTCCCTTTGGAGGATATGATCATTGGCCTATCCAGCTGGAAGCTACCTTTATGGGCACTCCGAGAAACAGACCTTTCAGGTTTGAAAATGCCTGGCTCTCACAACCTAATTTCACTAATAACTTTGATAAATGGTGGAGAGAGGAGTTGAATATTCAGGGCACAAAAATGTGTATGCTCCAGTAGAAACTTAAGCATATCAAATCCTATCTTAAAGTTTGGAACAAAAATGAATTTGAAGACATCTTCAAAGCCAAAAAAGAAACTGAACTAAATCTCCAGGAGATCAATTAGATCAACATCACAGATGGCTTCACTGAAGAGCGGCAAAAATTAACTAACTCTCTGCAGGAAGAATGGGAGGATCGATGCTTACAAGAAGAAATTTTCTGGAGGAAGAAATCAAGGATACAATGGATCAAAGAGGGAGAAAGAAACACAAAATTCTTCCACAAAACCACTATGGCTCACAGGGTATACTACAGAATCACAAAAATCAAAGATTGTCAAGGCATTGAGCTTGTTTCTCACAATGAAATGGAATCGGTCCTTGTGCAACACTTCTGCAACATTGCAAAGGAGCCATTGGAGGACAGATCTAGGTTCCTTGATCATTTCACTTAGTATATCCCTCAGCTGGTTACCAAAGAGGACAACCACAATCTCAACAGGCCAGTATCGAAAGAGGAGGTCAGTGAAGTGATTAATGAAATGCAGAGTGGAAAAGCACCAAGCCCGGATGGATTCAATGTAGACTTCTTCAAAGCCTATTGGGAAACTGTAAAACATGACATCCTCGAGGTTGTGGAAGACTCAAGAAGATCCAAAAAGGTTTTGAAGGCTCTGAATGCATCATTCATAGCTCTGATTCCAAAGCAAGAAAATGCCATTACTCCGGATGGTTTTCGGCCCATAGCCTTATGTAATGTGGTGTATAAAATTATCTCCAAAGTTATAGCCAATTGACTCAAACCACTTCTACCCCCTCTCATATCGGAGGAGAAAACAGGCTATGTGGAGGGAAGACAAATCCTCAACAATATCATCCAAGCTCATGAGGTAGTACACTCTCTCAAAAACAACAAACAAGCTGGTATGATCATTCAGTTGGACCTCGCGAAAGCCTATGACAAATTGAGCTAGGCTTACGTAAGAGAAATTCTAAAAGCCTATGGTTTTGATCAGAATTGGATAAGATGGGGCATGGCTTTAGTTACCTCAACCAGTTTTTCCATATTGCTTAATGGAGCTCCATCAAGGACCTTCACTCCCTCTAGAGGACTCAGACAAGGAGACCCGCTTTCACCATTCCTCTTCGTCCTCATGATGGAAGAGCTATATAGAGCAATTAAAATGGCAAATGTTGAAGGAAGAATTCAGGGTATCAAACTCACTGCAGATGGAGAGGCAAACACTCATCAACAATTTGTCGATGACACAATGTTGCAGGGTATACCTACAGTCAAGGAGGCCAGAGCAATCAAAAGCATCTTCAATTACTTTACTATGGCAACAGGCACTGAGGTAAGACTTCACAAGTCCAAAGTTTTTTTCTTTAACACTAATATTGATGTTCAGAGAAATATTACCAGAATTCTTGGATTTTCAAAGAGAACAACTACCTTCCAAATATCTTGGCATTCCCCTTTCTGACAAACCACTAAGCAAGAAATTTTGGGAACCAATTTTAAATAAACTTCAAGACAAGATCAAAAATGGACCTACAGGTCACTAAATCTGGCAGGGTGCCTTGTGCTCACACAGGCAGTCTTGCAGGCTATTCCCATTCTTATGTTTTCAACTCTTCCGTCTCCTCAAGGTATTAAGCAACAAATAAGAAGCATACAAAGGGACTTTCTGTGGGGCAGAGGGGAAGAGAAAAAGAAGTGGGCTTTAGTAGCCTAGGACAAGCTTTGCAAGCCCAAGAGCCATGGTGGATTGGGGCTCTATGATCTTGAGACCCTCAGCAGAGTCTCGGGAGCCAAGCTTTGGTGGAGATGGATTAAGGAACTGAATGCCCCCTGGGCTAAGCTTTGGAAACAAAAATATGCCAAGCACTGGCAGGAGAAGGGTCACATTAAAATGTCAGGGCAAATTAGGGGCTCCCATATTTGGAAACTTGCCTGGGATAATAAAAACATTGTTCAGCACCATTGTTTCTGGGAAATTCGAGCAGGGGATCTTGCTCGATTTTGGGAGGACAACTGGAAACAAGAACCCAACCTTTATAGGGATGAATTTGTAGATCTCAAAAGTGACACAGACAGCAAAGGTATGGTTCTGGTAAAAGACTTCTCGGATCAGGGAAGGAATAATGGAAAATGGAGGGAGTGGAAGGATCTTGGATACAATGATGAAAACCAGCTGAAGACCAAGGCAGAAGCCCTCACCCAGGAGCTAGAGCATAGAAGGATTCTTATCTCTTCCTCAACGGATCAATTAAGATGGGGTAAGAACACTGAAGGCAATTTTAACCTCAAACAGGCCAAACAGGAAGTCACAGGATTTAACTTTGTGAATCCTGATTAGATCTGGAAGAAACTTTGGCTACGTCCGCATTAGATGAAGATAAATATTTTCACTGGCTAGTGCATCAAAGGAAGATCTTAAATTGGGAGAATCTCCTCAAGAAAGGCTTCGTTGGTCCTTCCAGGTGTTCCCTTTCTGGTGCTCATGAGGAGACGATTGAACACCTTCTCAACCTTTGTCCTTTCACTTCAAAGGTGTGGGACTGGGTGACTACTATTTTTGGACAAATTGATAGGGATAGTCTCAGCATATCCAACACTCTAAAGAAATGGAGGAAGAACTGCTCAGGAAATGAGATATTTAATAAAGCCTGGATTCTAGTGCCAGGTTTTATCATCTGGAATGTGTGGAAGGAACGCAACAGTCAAATCTTCAAAAACAAATCAAATAGGCCCCAACATATAATTGAGCAAATTTTGAGGCAACTCAAAGACACAATAAGAAGTTTGTTGAGGACCCTTCCCAAAGATCCTCCCCTGCCCCATGAGGAGAAAATTTTACTTCACTTGGGTCTCCAGTCTATCAATCCTCTGGGAATAATGAAGGCAGTGAGCCTTATAAACAAGTGTGATACCATTTGGAAGCCTCCTCCTTATGTTTTCTTAAAGGTTAACATTGATGGAGCAACTAAGGGCAACCCAGGTTTAGCGGGCTTTCGGGGTGCCATAAGAGACAATCAGGGACAAATACAGATGATCTTCCATGGCCACTTGGGGAAGGCCACAAACAACATGGCTGAGCTCATGGTATTAGAGCAATGCTTGGAAATCCTAGTGAATTCTAGTTTACACAATGTTATAATTGAAGCGGATTCGGAATTAATTATTAGAGTTGCTAAGAAAATTAGCAATGGAACCTCTCTAGATAAAGTGTTGAAGCACTGGAAGCTCTTGCAAGTTTTTTACCGCATCTATTCTCATCTGTGAACCCTTAAAACTGTCAGATTTTCTCATGTGAAAAGGAAGGCTAACATGTTAGCAGATCATTTGGTGAATGAAGGAGTCACAAACAGGGACAAGGATTCTAGCTATGCCTGGGATTCGCTTCCCCCCAGGTAAATTGCGGGAGGACTATCACTGTCAGGCTACCCAGGATATGGAACAATGGACTAACAAGTTAGATCAAAGGGACCCTTAAGACCAATGGGAGATTGGAGAACTCCACATAATCTAACCCGCCTTGGTTCGGTTTTTTCCAAAGTCCGAATTCCCATTGTTTGAATGATGAAAGGTTTGACTAGGATAGCTCCACAAGATGGGGTAGCCCTTGTCATTTGGCTTAGGTGTTGGTTGACAGAGAATCCAGGTGAACAAGATTGGTTCGAGTACTACCCGTTGGACAGAATTAAGGGACAACACATGGTGAAAGGACGTGTTTGGTTTTTCCACGAGTCAACCGGTCCAAACCGCAAGCGGTCTATCAGGCAGGGTCTGAATGGTTTCTAGTTTTTCTGTGTTTGGCTCTCATTCCACTCTTTGAATGATGTGTGGCGGAGCAAGGTGAGAGAAAACCACTCCCATCAGGTGGTTAACTCACGTGCTTCTCGTCCTTCTGATATCCACGTTGACTGTTGGATCTTCGTCTGTGGATCAACAGTGGTGATTGTTTGTGCGTTTTTGTTGAACCCGAAATATGTTTAGAGTGTTATGCTCTTAACTCCCGTCGGGTCCATTTGTCAGTTTTCAGGTTGGCTTGTGGTGGGACCTCTTGTGAACCCACAGCAGTTATGGGCTTGCCCTTCATGGTTTTCTAGGCTCTTTTGTTGCATGGTAGCACTGCCAGATGACCTTGTGCCCGAATTTCCAGTTTAGGTTTCTCTTAGTTTTGCATGATTGGTTTGGTTTGGCCTGCCCGGCTGACTATTGAACACTCGCAGAGTGGGTGTGGCTCCTTGTAAATTATGTATATTTGGCTAAGCTTAATAGAAGGTCCTACTCTTACCTGATTAAAAAAAAAAAAAAAAAATTGATATTGAACAGAAGTAGGAATAAAAATAAAAATTGCAATGTACATGAAATCAATGTGTTAAAATTCCACACGTACATTGAAATCAATGCACGAGAAATTGAACAAAATTGAAATATAATTAGAACTGAGATGTACACTAAAATCAATGTGTTTGAAAATCACATGAACTTTAAAATAAGCTCATTAAAAATTGAGATGTCCAAAGAAATCAATGCGATAAAAACTGAAGGTGACATTGAAGAGAAATTGAAATTGACTTTTTTATTGAAACCAATTATGTAAAAAGAGAGTTAACAAGTAGTCAAATAGCACACATGGCAGAAAACGATCACTGAAAACTAGGTCGTTATGGTGACCTCGCACCTCGGAACCATTGGACAAATTCCGTAGTTGACATGTAGATTCTTTCCACTCTTTAACAGAGACCGTTTTGCAAAAAATGGGATTTATAGATATTTTGAGTTTTGAATATTGCCAGAGGCACACCATGGGGTCAATTCAAGCTTAACAAAGTCCACTTGCAGAATTTGTAGAAATTTTGAATAATTTAACACATATTCAACAGAGATTATCCTGATCATGTACTATTGCGGAAAACAT
>APFE030525313.1:89368-124215 GCA_000404065.3 Pinus taeda
ATGAAATCCAACCTCGTAGGATTCAGTACAGAAATGGCGGGTGGAACAGCTACCCCGGCAACCTGCTTACTGAATAGACTGGACCAAGTTCCTCCACTTTAACCGTCTCGAGTGAAGTGAACCCCCCAGAAAATCCAAGTGAGTCTAGCCGACGTCTGCTCCAGGTACAGTGGGATCTTCCCACCACCGTCACCTTGGGTAGAATCCTAGGATTATGGCCATTAAGGTTACCAACAGCAACAAATATATCTGGGGGAACAGTCTACACTCCGACAGCACGCAAGGGCAGAGTAACAAGCTCAATCCCCTTACCGGCTCCTTGACAATGGTCAATCCAAGGTTTACCGATAAGTGATCCCCGGCTCCTCGACAATGGTTAATCCGAGGTTTACCGTTTGTAATACGTGCGTGTGTGGCGTCGTTCCCAACGAGGGAGGATTGATCCCCTCACTGGTTCGGACACGAGCTCGTGCTTCTCCTTTAAGAGGAGCTTTCCCAGAATATAAATGTAACAGCTGGATTTATTCTATCACAAGATAAGCTACTTGTTTGGTTTAATAGTCTTGGAGAGTTAATTACTCACCTACTCCAAGACACTAGCCTGATCTATGTTGGTGCTTCAGATCCCTAGAAAATAAAAATTTCTAAGTTAATTTTACTTTAAGCGTTGATTTTAATGGTTGTTCTTTAAGACAAAGGTGATGGAGATGAAACTTGATGGTGTATAGACTCGACTCCAATTCTCTAAAAAATGCACCTAAGATGATTCGATAACTTTTCTTTTCAATGAATGTTCTAATTAAGAGAGTTGAGAGAATGCAATCTTTCCAATAAACACAACTTTCTCAAAAGACAATCAAAGAAACAATTTCCTTTATCTTTCAAAACACACAAAACAAGACCACTCTCTACTTTAACGAAAAAAATTCTTTTCTCTTTCAAGACGTCAAATGTTACTCTAAAGCAAACGTCGCAAAGGAGATCGTTGATATTTTCCTATCTAACGAAAAGCATATAAAACTAATCTAATCAAAGCAAATCCAAGATCTATGCAATTTATGAAAAATCACTCAAAAAGCGAAACAAAGGAAATGAATCTAACTTTTCTAAACAACTTAATCTAAGAAGCGAAAGCTTACTAGGATGATTCTTGGGGTGTTTTACTTGGAAATGATCGATCCAAGGACTAGTTTATGCAGAATCATGAACTAATCAAAACAAAACTCAATCTCTTTTGTTCTTTTTAAAATGAAATTCACAACTTAAATCAACAAGCTATTTTGAAATTTCGCAAAGAGACAACACAAAGGTAGGTTGCTCACACAGGTAGACTTTACGACTGGTCCGACTCCTAAGAAGACTGACAAAACCAGAGATATCTAAGGCTTTGCGACTTCTAACCCAAAGTCACTACAGGACCAATATAAAAACCAAACCCTAAGGCTAAAATCTCAAGGAATTTCACTAAAACTTTCGACACTAATGGAAAAAGTATAGGTGAAGATTTTTGACAGTCAACTAGTGGATCTGGGCAGAAAAAACTAAGAAAAACAAATTCAAAAGGGAGAACTTATAAAAAGGGAAATTTTCTTAATTTTACCAGGGTACGCAGGCAACCTGTTTAACCAGGTGCGTGCACGCTCTGTGTATACAGATACAGTGCGTACAAGTACGCACTGTGTCTAACTCAGAGGGTGCGTACTACTGTAAAACAAAGAAAAACTAAGTTCTAATTTGACCCTAAGCTAAGCCACCCAAAAACACAGTCAAGCAACCAAAAATCAAAAGAAATAAGACTCTTTTCAGATCAAAGCAATGATCAAAGGAAAAATCAAACACATCAATGGATTCCCCAGCGGAGTCGCCAATTTGTCATGCGGAAAGAGTTATTTTTGCGGACAAACCTAACCTCCCTAGGAGTCTAAGACTCTCTAGTGACAAACAAACCAAACAAGAGCAATCCTTCTCTAAACACACATTATTCTATGAGAACCCAAGTGTTTTCCGATCTTACCTTAGGTCCAACACTTGTTGTAGCAGTCCAGCCTTGCTGATCCAGATGAGCTCCTCCTTCACTTTAAGACCTGCATACACTAACCAAGCAAACGATTACATAACACCTGAATATTCATCATAAAACAAAGCATATTCATCACATAGACCAAGGAGTACATGAAATAATTCATTAACAACAAATCATTGAGAAGAATGGACTTATTTGTATTAAGTAATCAAAAGGAACCATTACAACCTGAGCCTTGGTGTTGTGCAAGCTCCTCCCAGGGTCCAGCAAGAGATTTCCTCTACTTTGACAAGCTCACCCACTTCCAATATGGCAACAAGAAAGGATGGTAATCTCTCCTCACAAGTTAACAATGGAAGTCCTAATTCCAGCAGCATTTACCCTTTGGAATGTTCAGCTTTCAACCTTCCCCTCCTCTGGCCCAATGCCTGTATTTATAGTGTTCTAGAGGAAGTTATTCAGTTCCAACATCAATGGGATACTCCCTCTTTTGGATGGGGTAGCTCCTCTCTTGATGGGATAAGTTCCTCTATCATAGGGATGCATGAACCATCTGGAGGCGCTCAATACACGTCAAACACTCTTCTAGAAGGCTCTAGAAGTGACCACAAGTAACTTTTTAAAGATGAAACTCGCGCCTTTTGACCTTTACAGGGGTACGCACCCATCCTTTGGCTTACATAGCGTACAAGTACGCAGGCACAGTGTGTTTGGAGTGCGTACACGCAGGCAAGGTAGAGAGAACTGCGTACCCAGAGATAAACATGTTTTTAAGTGACTTTCTCTCTTTTTGAAGTTTGACATGAAGAGCAGAGGTATGAGGCTTACAAGGAGGACAATATGGCTATTGATGGGGCCATATAAACTGCAGATAGTCATGGTGACAAATTTCAGTGTAACAGGTCGTCAAACACTATTCAGACAAACCATCCAACAGTACTGGGTGATGAAGAGTCTGCTGGCCAGGGCCATGGCAACATACAGGGACAAAGGAGAATCAGTGAAAGTTCGCTAGGAGGATCCAAGTTTAAAGGATATCCAAAAGGAGATACAGGCAATACAGGTATAGCAATACCACGAGAACCTCTGTATTGGGCGAATCGAAAAACAAATTCAAACCTTGCTATAGAACGAAGTGCCCAGGTCGAGTGCCAAGGACCCAAATCCTATTGATTCATCTAATGGCTGATGCAGAGTAGTAGATTTTTTGTTTTGTTTTTTATGACGGATAGAATTTACTTTACAAGTCAAAGAATTAAGCAAATAATAGGTACAACAGCAAAATTAGCAAGGATGATTATACTTAAAATGTTTAAATTTTGGACGAAATATGATGTTGATCGGTGGCTAACAGACCTGGTTTCCCTTGGGTAGGTTGATACCACCAAACACGTTTTTTGTTACATGCCTATGGATAATTAATAAAAAAAAGAAGTATACCCAAGCTTACGGAAAAAAAGTTTAATAATAAGTTTTGTACTAATATTAAGATTAATACTAGAATAATCGTATTAATAAACATGGTTGATATATTCAAGGCATATATCAATCACATTATTAGGTATATGGGAGCATGTATAAACTCTAATATTAAATATAAGGTTTATATTATAGGATTTAATATTAGGATTTATCATATTGGATTTACTATTAGAGTTTATTATATATGGTTTATAATAGTAGGATTTAAAATATATATGGTTTAATATTATTTTTAAGCCCAGGGGACTTTGGATTGACGGTTAATAGGTGTTCTGTTAAGGCACTCCTTGCGATAGGTCACTGGTTCAAATCCCTCGTGGGTGCTTAGGTAGTATTAAAATAATAATAATAATAATACTAATAATAATAATGAGAATTAACATTAGTATTTATAATATTAAGTTTTAATATTAGAATTTATAAATCTCTACCATAAATGTAATAATTATTAATGTGTTTATATACACTTGTTATATGTTAACTAATATGTTTATATACACTTGTTATATATGTTAATGTGGTTGTGCTAGTTGTAAGCGAAAATTACTTTCTTTTCTTTTAATCATTTAGATAAATTACATTTACCTAAATTCACATCCACACATCACATGTATATTGTATTTCCAAAAATAGTGTTTTGTATTTAGATTATATATGTTATGTCTTGTTTTGATATATAAGAAAAAAGATATCTAATGAGTAAAGATATGTGATGTTTAATGGTCAATTTTATAATTAGTGCAATCATGTAAATTAAATAGCTAAGGAATATAATAAATTCATTACCACTTTACCATAATGATTCTTAATCTATAAAGAAATTTTATTGCAATATCATGGTTTATCAATCTCACATGCCAAAAAAAAAATCACTTGTTTCATATAACACATGTTCATATGACATTTTTTAATCAATCAATTTAATTAAAAGGGGGGAAAATGACATAGCTACTTTGGAGATAAGATTTGAGCATACTACTATGAATATTCAATATTGTTCCATAGTTAAATCCTTACCATCCGCCTAATTATATTCTTATATTCTATATTGTTTTGTAGTTAAATCCTTATCATCCACCTAATTATTGATAATTAAAATAAAATTCTTACTTCAAAATAGACACTATCAATGTAACTATAAAATTTTAATATTAATAAAAATTATATTATTGTGTTTTTAATTAGATTTGGTAAAGAATTTTACATTTTTGGAGAAAAAATTTACAATAAAAATACTTTTAATCCAGGTAGGTTAATTCAAAATTAATTATTGTATTTATTTATTTATAATAAAAATATTAAAAATAAATATTAAATATACTATTTAAAAATATGATTATTTATCATTATTATTAAATATAATCTTGATAATTAATTATACTAATGATAATAATAACAATTTAACTCTAACATGGGTGGTAGGAGTGGTAAGAGTTATCTCTCACCTCGATGAAGCAAGGGCGATTGAATTCACCTAGGGCATTGGGGAAGAAACTAACAACCAAGGGGAAATATAACATTATGGCAAGGACTGGACTTGGCATAGAGGACTTAGCTTATCATCTGGCCCTCCTTCTAGCGCCAAAATATTGGGGTTGCTGGACCTGCCAACATGTAAGGGGATCTCTTCAGTAGTAAGTCCCAATTAGACCTCAAACCGTTTGGTGTGGGAGCCCCAACAGTGGGTCATACTCTAATGCCTTGACCGCGATTTCGCACAGAGGAAAGTAAGATGTCCCTGTTGGTAGCAAGGGTGTGACAGTTGTAACAAGCCAAGGAAGGTGTATGAGAGGTTCAAACACACAGGGTTGAGATGAGTGCGCCCCTTGGAAACCTATGATAGCAAGGAGTTAAGAAGGGAACACACAAGCGAAGATGCATCACAAGCTGGAAAGTAAGTTAGAGAAAAATCCAAAGTGATGGTTAAACCAACAACACATTTTAGAAATATTCGTACATACTTATACAGAATAGTCCATACATGTAGGCATAAGAAAACAAATACATATATCATTTAGAGTAAACCAGATAGCATAGAATACAATACAACATATGCAAGAAATGTGTTGGCTTTGTTATATTAATAAGTGTAAGTTCTAGTCATATGATACATCCATGTCTAACACTAGTTCCGACAACGAAACGTTACAACCACAACCGCCTGCTCCTCCAAAGAGATATACTAGCTCTACAAAATGGAGAAGCCAAGGCTCATTACAATACTGTCCAAGCTCTCTCTAAGATAGTTCTATTAGAATCTTGGCTGACCAAAAGCCTTTACAAAGAGTTATGAGGGACTATTTATAGCAAAGCGTGGGGTGGCCCTTGACATTCCCCTTTGTGGCAGTTCATCTACCCTTATGAATCTTCATCTACTCTATGACTGTTACATCCAACTATTGACACTAGAACTTCCCCTTCACAAGACGTTACATTACAATGCACATGTCCCATGTGAGACAAAATGGCTTGAGCAAGCCATGGAAGACATCATTGACACTTGATCCATTGTGGTGAGAGCAACTCTTTGACATGCTTGTGATGGTGAAGGTGGTGAGCTGATGCCAAGCTTGGTCATCCATGATGGTGTGCATGCAGTCCATGGTGACATGTTGTTGAAGCGAACTCATGCCTCCATTGCATTCGGGTGCATTGGTATGGCTCCTCTATCCAACTCATTTGCTAGCATGCACATGGTCTTCTTATGTGTGAACGAACCGCCAACACACTGATGCATAATGTTTGTGTTGATCTTCGAGTGTCTACTGATGGTCATGCGCATCAACTGTCAACTACATGTTCAACTCCAGTTGGACTTGCTTCTTGTCTTTGCCTCGGTGAGTGTGCCAAATGGGTTAGATCGCATGCATGCTGACAATGACATGCATGTTGCTGAATCCCCTTGCATGCGATGCACTTTTCTATTTTTGAAATGAAATATGCCTAATGAAAATATTTTTTGTTTTTTAAAAAAGTGAAAATAAATTAATCAACTAGGGAAGAAAACAATGCATACTTTGACACCTCCCTCGAAGCGGTGCCAAAAAGTGATGAGCCTTGGTATTGCAACAAGAAAGTTACAACTCCCAAGGCTAGAAACTTTAATTATCATTCCATAATTGCTACAATCTTAAGAGGTATCGACACTATATGTGCAGCATATAATGTCTCCTTCCTTTTATGTCATGATGTAATGGAGTGAATGTAATAAAATCAGATCCTAAACTAATTGTAGAAAACAAAATGCTCGAAATGGAAACCTTAACCTATTGCAAGAAAGAAAATACAAGGAAAGAAACATATTCTAATTACATAGAGTAAATCTCATGAATTAAATTTCAATCATTACATTTCAAAGAGTTTAGCTCCATTAATAGAGTTCATTGGATGTGGCAATCATCATTGTATTATCCATTTCATAAATATGTGCATTAGCCCAAATCGCTGAAATGTTTTGCATGTGTAAAGAGGCAAGTAATAAGTGCTTTTTAGTCCTCCTTAACCATTTATTTAGAGCCTAGGTGTCTTTATTCTACCCTAAGGGACAATAAACAAGCTTCCTAAGCAAATCTGGGCAAGTATATACATGTTGGAAGGCTGCTACAGGAAATCTTGTAGTTACTATAGGAAATTGCAGATTTACTACAAGAAATTGTAATTCACCGAATGATCAATAAAATCAAATACAAATTTGATTGGAAAAATTCTTTTATTGACTAGGATGTCTCAGGTCTCCATTAAAAGTGGAATCACTCACAAATACCTTTGTTAAGCCATGCTAAAAAATAGCAGAAAATTACTAGTCTAAAATCTAGAAATTCGAGAACTAGTGAGCTAGTTAATTTATCAAATGCCTAACCTAATCAAGTGCAAATGTAATGGGGTAATTTTTGTTATTAACTAGAATTTTTTTTGATACAATTCAAGTGTAATCAACTAGATTGGATCTCTTTAGCATGCTCTAAAAATAGCATAAATTTACGGTGATTTGCCACAAAGGACTTCTAGAAATCTAGATTCGAGAATAAGCAAACTATTCCAAGTAACTCAATGATTACTATGACCTTCCAAATCCATTCCAATTATTAAATGATGCTTTTTATCCTGCAAAATAACTTAATTCAACCATTTAGCTCATTCCTACAACAAGAAATCATTAATATTAACTGCAGCAAAAAAAAAAAAAAAAAGGACAAGATATGCATGTGAATAAGAAGTGAAAATAAGAAAAGTAAATGATAATAAAGGGCTCTGAGTCTCTTGGGATGTCCAAGCCCAAGGAAAATCAGATTCCTATGGAAGATACCAAGATTTAGAAGCTGAACATGGCACCAACCTTCATTATTTCCATCAATACAATTAATCCTTGCAAAAAATGACAATGGAGCTACAAAAATACAAGTTCTCTCCACAAGGAGACTAATAAAAATCCACCCCTAGAGGAAAATTTGACTTGGGACTCATACAAAATGAATAGGAAGCATTCCCCATGAAAGGAGGAAGATTTCCCCACCAAAATCCCTTAATTAGTGGATCTGGTTCCCAATACTAGGAATCTTCATTAAATGACAGGGAACACATTCCTAGATTTTCTCAATCATTGGACCCCCAGAATCTATGCAATTATTTGAGAATATATTCTTAATTTATTATTTAATATTGATCCTCCTATAGTAGGGAGCAAGTCCCTAAATTATCTCCTCCTCCAAATCTTCATAATCTGCCCAATATTCTCACAATATTTCACAAAAAATAATATTAGGCACAAATATGCAATTATCCATAAACCTTCCTAATGAACCTATTAAAGTTAAAAATACATTATCTAATGAAAAAAGAGATGTTTAATGTGCTGAAGGATGGTCAGACGGGCCTTAATTTATATCTAATTTAGAGGCACATCACTAACTTTATTGCTCATATACTAAATCATTAAATATAAGTGAGCTAATTTAATAAGGATAAAATATCTGTATTTTTTGTGTAAACGATATATCTTATGCTGTAAAATTTGAAGCAAAAATATCAACCATAATAAGATCGATAATTTGATTAATTCACCTTCAATCTGATATGCCAAAAATCCCACAATAGTCATTTTTGAATGTCAACGTTTCGAGTCTATACCAAGACTCATCGTGAGGACAAGTTACTTTTAGATAAATTTTCCAATGACAAAACTCCTGCCATGTTGCTAAAAGAACTTGGGAATCTAAAAATGAAGGACAAGGAAAAAGTAAAGGATTGTAATTATAGGTAAAAACATTTATTGCATAAGTTCCTTGCCGATGTTCAACTACGTGATTCTATCACCAAATGTTATTACACAATTTCCTTGCATACTAATATTTTCTTGTTTGTTAAAAGAGATGCAAAGGATACATTGGCTTTGAACTTTTAAGAAGTGATTATTGTTGAAAAGGACTTGCATTCTATTAAAATAGTTTCACCCCTTCTTAAGAAAAGTTCATCTGATGCTTGAACCCCTGATTCAAAAGAAATTAAGGAAATTATTGGATGCTTGGATCATTTTCAAAGATTAACATTCTATATGGGTTTCCAACCTCTTTCTTGTTAGGAAAAAGTTTGACAAGATACGTCTCTGTGTCAATTTTCACAACCTCAACTAAGCTTCAGACAAAGAAAATTACCATGTGCTATCTATGGGGCAGATACTCCAAATCATATCTAGGTCTAAAATGTTATCGCTACTGGATGGATTCTCATAATATAATCAACTACTAGTAGTAGAATCAAACCAATTGAAGATCACTTTCTTGACTAAGTGGGGAACTTTTGCTTTCAAGTGCATGCCATTTGGACATATTAACGTTGGTACTACATTCCAAACATCCATGGACATTGCAATATCTGGATTCATCAGCAAGAGTGTAGTCTCCTACTTAGATGACATGACTGCATTTTCAAATAAAATATCTAATTATATTTGTCATCTAAAGCAGTGATGTCACAAGAATGGAATTTCTTCGAATCCGAAAAGAACATCTTTGGTGTGTCCAAAGGTAGTATCTTAGGACATATCATTGCTAATGGTGGAATTAAGGTTGTCTCAGAAATGGTCAAGGCTATTGCTCAAATCCATTTTCCCATGAATAAGAAAGAAACACAATATTTCTTGGGAATGATTAACTTCGTGCGCGAGTTCATCTTTGAGTAGGCACATATTGTTAGACCATTACGAGAGATGATAAAGAAAGATGTTATATACAAATGGGATAATAAGGAGAAGTATTTCTTTTCCTGAATTAAGCAAGCGATTGTTGATGCTCCAACCTTATATAGTATAGATTTTGGCAAATATTTTCTATTATATACTTTCGCTTCTGACACGTCTATTGCAGTCATATTAACGTAGAAAGACAATCAAGGAAATGAATGGCCTATATATTTCATGAGTGTTGTCTTACAGGGATCAGAACTAAATTATCGTGCCATTGATAAGCATGCTTATGCAGTTTAGAAGGTGGTTAATCATTTTATCCCTTACATCCTAAAACCTCACATGATTATCTATGTGCCACATCTAGCTGTTAGAACAATCTTTGTATACAAATAACTAGGCGAGATGAGGGAATAATGGATGACATGCTTATAAGAATATGATCTTGAATTTAAGATAGTCCATACCATTAAAGGCCATGGTCTCTGTTGGCTCACAACTAAAGTGATGGATTAATTGGAAGATCCTTCTGAGTGGGAACAAGAGGTAGAAATGTATAATGTTGAGAAACTTCCTCCTACAATTACAACCACGTATTGGTATAAAAATATACAAAAATACCTAGAGAAAGGAACCTTGTCTTCACATCTTTCAACTAAACAAAAGAGGCAATACACCTTAAAGTCTTATCTTACCAAATTGCGCATGGTGTGTTTTTCTAAAAGCACCACAATGGTGTCTTTCTTATGCTTAGAGCCTCTAGATTTAGAAAGGGTATTAATAGATCTTCACAATGGACTAGCAGATAGACACTTCATGGGTGATACTACCACCCATAAGGTGATGAGGGCTGATTATTATTGGCCCACACTATTTAAGGATGCTCATACCTATGCATAAAAATGCCCTTTTTGTCAAAGATGTGTTGGTTGTGATCAGAGGTCAATCACCCCATTACTACCCATAGCAGTCGAGGAACCATTTCAACAATGGGGATTAGATGTTATCGGAGAAATATTTCCTCATTTGTAAAACAAACAGCAATACATTCTAACTACAAATGATTATTTCACTCAGTGGACACAAATAATTTTGTTAAGATAGGTTAATGATTAGGAATTCATCCAGTTTCTCAAACAAAATATCATAACCAGGTTCAACGTTCCTACATCGCTCGTCTTTGATAATGCAACTTATTTTTCCTCATTAAATCTTTATGCAATTGCATGCATCAAAATAATACCTACAGGGAAATGGTTTAGCTGAGTCTTCAAACAAAAATATGATCCATATTATCAAGAAAATTATCATCTATGAACAAAAGAACTGGAATAATTCTTTGGTGAATGCATTATGAGTTGACTGTGTCACTCCCAAACCCTTTGAAAATATCTCCCTATTTCCTTGTATATGGAAAAGAGGATACCCTTCCACTGAACATATACCTTTTGTCATTCTAGTTTTCACAAGAATCTCAAGGCAAACCTTGTCTCCTTATTCAAAATAGGATAGACACTTTTCTTAAGCTTGAGGAAGAAAGACTCAAAGTGAAAGATAAATTTTCCATACACCATAACCGAATCAAGTGTTGGTTTGAGAAGAAGTCTATAGGGAGCAAGGATTTCGATGTGGGTCACCTAGTATTGAAGTGGGATAAGGCCCACAAAGAGAAAGGGAAGCACGCCAAATTTCAAGCTCTATCGATTGGACTATACACCATCATCCAAAATCTTGGCCACCATTCTTACAGGTTGAAATCCTTAGATGGGAGAATTGATCCTCTTCCCATAAATCGCTGAGATATTAAACATTACTTTCAACAACAACCCTGGGCTACATTCCTTCCTTTGTATAATTGTATTTCCTTGTATCGAGTTTTTTGTTCCTATCACGTCTTGTTTTCTTTCCCTTTGTATTTTTTAATGTACATAAATAAAACCCTATGTGAGAGTGTATGCATGGCTCGAAAGACTATGTGGTGAAATGAACAGGGATTGTGACAATTGAAACACTTGGCTATTTGTTGATTCTTCTTCCCTTGTTTGGGGAAAGTACCTTAAGTTAAGAGAAGTCCTGACAGAAATACAATGCATGCCCAACGAATTCTCTGAGAAGAACCATGATATCTATATTTGTTCTAGAATCCTCATTTATAGTTGTGTATTGTATCCATTTGGTTTTTCACATGCTAATCAAATCAAGTAAAGAAGGGAAAGGGGAAATAAATAATGATCAAACCAATATCAGAGGTATATATAAATTTATCTTAAGGAACAACCTCTTGTACTCTCAATAAGTCATGATCCCCCTTACGCCTCGATGAAATAATAAGTTCCTAAGCACAGTTTTATAAATAAAATAAATAAAGGGTGAAAGAAGAGAAAGGATTCTTGTGCAGATAGGTGAAGCAAGTAACTTCACCGAGGAAATGACCAGGCTCACTGGAAGCAAAGAAATGATTGTGTTCCTATAGTAACTCTAATGCGGTATTGAACATGCTCATTGGCAGTGGAGCAACACCAAAGATGAAAACTAAGACTTTGATTATCTTAAAATCAAAACTACATATTACCCTTCTCCTAGATCGAAATAGTCTTGATATGGAAAGGAATTGTTGGTGTGTTAAACCAAGGAATGTGATGGTGGGTTCTACATCTATCATTACAACAAATCCCTGTGATTAGCTCCCTTTTTTGCTCCTTTTTTTTCTTCCAAGGACTGTTTTAGTTTATTTTTCTCCAATTTTTTTAAAAAAATTGGTGCTAATTATTGGGATGGCGGTATTTTTTGCATTACTTTCATGAGTCAAAACATTTAGGATTTAATTTTGGCAATAATAACACCAAAAATAACACCATAAGTAGAGATGGAAAATAGTGTTGAAAATAGCGCCGTAAATACCATCGTAAATAAGGACAAAAATAATACCATCAATTTCCCTGGAAATATCACCAGTGATAGAACCAGGTTTAGTTCCTTTTTTCACCTAAATTACCTCCTTGGTTAGCTCCCTTTTTAGCCCTGAATTTAGCATCAGATGTGCCTAAATAGTTAATTAACTGAGGTGTTGGGGGTTAAGTGGAGAGGGGCTTTGAGGATTATAGGATTTAGGGATTTTGGGCAGGGATTAGGGGTGAGGGTTTAAGTGATTAAGGGTCAATAGCTAAGGATTTGGTGCTTACGGGTTTGGTAGTTTAATGGTTAACGATTGGGTCTTTTTAGGTTTGGATGGTTTGTCAAAGCTTGTTTTTATAGGATTATATTTCAATTCCTTTACTAATTTGGACTAATTAAGGTTCTGGGAGTTTTTCTTGTTACACATACAATTTCTTAATCACGTGTTTCCTTTCCCAATCATACTAGGTCTAGGAAATCCAATTATTCGTCCAATTAATACATACCTCACCCTTCCATAATACTGCATCATTAGACAATTCTAACACCATTAATTTTTAAAATTAAACCATTGTAACCACTATCATTAGTAATAATATTCCTTCATCATTATTACTTTTTTTTCTTTATTATTTGTGATGTTACATTCAAAGACTAGTGCAATCATTCATAAAATCCTTTTGATTTAAATTTTTTGAATTGGTAATAAGGAGGAGTAATCGTCGGTAATTCCAACAACTTGACATTCTCCTTTGAGAAAGCATATGTGTGCATTGAAGTAGCTCTATAATAGGTTCCTAGAATTGTTGAGTAGTATGATAGTGAGAAGCTATGGGTTGATCAATGGTCAAACATGAACCTAACTTTGTTAATGTGTTGTTACAAAATCCAAAATCATTGGAAATTTTTTGAAGGGTTAGATGGCTTAGTTATTTTGAAAATTACAAGGCTTTAGTGAATTGGTTGCTTTATAATTTTCCCAAGCATTACTTGAAAAACATTTTGTGGTCAAGATATTTATAGTTGTTCTTACATAATAAGTTATTGCAAAATTGACAGAGTTTCTTTGGACAGGAGAATGGTGGTTATCAAGGAAAGTGGCCAATCCTAAAGCTAAGTTCATATTCGTATATTAGGGAGAAGAATTGACACCCAAGCACAAGGGTTTTGATAGAACATATCTTCCTTGCCCTTTGGAATATGTAGCCCTCTTCATCCAAAAATTCATTACCCGTGAGGGCCATTTTGGGATTATTTTCAATTATCACTTTTAATTGGTGGCACACCCAAGGAAAATGCAGTTGATTAATTTACCATACTACTTGATAAAGTCATTATAGCACCTGGTAGAGGCTGTGAAATGGGAAAAGCATCCCAAAACATGCGTTGCTAACCATGCACTCATTAAATTAATCATCATGCATAGAGACAAGGGAGCTTGTGGCATGCTTTGATAGTGAGACCTTGTGATGGTGTGAATGAGGAGTATGAAGACAGTGTTGAAGAAACACCCAATTTTGAAACAAAACTTCTCACTGAAACTACTATATCTTCCAAGAGAGAGACAACCATAGGATCTAAGTGGAGTGGGGATGATACACCTCCTATGACTGGTCGACGGAACCCTAAGAGGTGGAGTTCCATTAGAAAGACCCCTAGTTCATCCTCACAAGGGAAGGAGATGCAAATAGAAGAACTTGTGGTGGTGTCTAGTGAGTCATGAGATGAAAAACGAGGTGGGTGCTCGATTGTAGAGGAAGTGTTGGAGGAAGAAACTGTTGGAATAGAATTTGTGCTTGAAACAGGAATTGAGGAAGTGAATACCCCTTAAGGGATTAGGGGAGTATCAATAAAGATAATAATGCATAAAAGGAAAGTGAAAATGCTAATTGGTGGAATAACCCCTGGGAAAGGGGTGCGAGTATCTCTTATACCAGAAGAGACTCAAAAACCTGCTGCTACACCTGAGGGGGAATGTGATGATACAACTGGACCTGATGGGTTTGAGGAGAAATATGACAAAGAAAAGTAAGAAAAGTATGTAGAAGAAGGCCCCTCTACATCTGGAATCCAGACTGTTACACCAGAGCCTAAATAAGAACTAGAGAAAAAAAAAGTAGATAAAAGTACCAATAACAAAACAACATACAAAAGAAAAAGAGGTTGTTACTTCACCAGGTAAGATGAAAATTGACCCTCGCGTTCAAATTGAAAATTCGAGAAATGAAAATGAGGAGTTAAAGAAAAACTTTACTTGATTAAAGAATAACTTATTTTTAAGAATGGAACTGAATTTGATATGTTGGGAGAGGTTATAGAAATGGCATCATCTACTATCTCAGAAAAAATTTGTGAGGGATGCCAACAAATCCAAGAGGAGGATAAAATCATGGAGTCTGTTACTGTTTCAGTTGGAGTACAAGTGGGGGAACAAGACAAATAATTTTGACCTGCTATTCCACAAGAACCAGTTGATGGAATTTTTGTTACACAAGAACCAATAATTGAATTAGAGAAGGAAGAAGAAAAATAGTATGTTAATCCATAAGAACATGTTTATGATGTTGTTGTTACATAAGAACTAGCATTTGAAACAGAACAAACTGAAAATAAAAGGCCATTGTACCATAAGAACCTATCGATGATTTTATTGTTACATAAGAACCAGTATTTTAGATAGAGCAGGAAGAGGAGAAAAGGGATTAGAAGGAGGATGTTGAAACATCTAAAACAAATCATGTTAAATTTGAATATTTGATGAGGGTACTAAATAATTGGGAGAAATTAGTGTTCTTTCCCAAAGATGAATTCATCTTCCTAAATCAGCATGAGGAAATGGTCAATAATATTAAGAAGGATCAGGTTGAAAAATTAAAATTATAGAATTTATGAAGATTCAGAAGGAGAGGAATCAATTAATAAAATAGGTGAAGAAAGTGCAAGGAGAGGTTAAGCTATTAAAACAAGAAAATGAACCCATTTATGGAATCATTAATGAATTATTGTGCAATATGCTTCCTTCTCCTTCTTATCCTTTATATTTGCAAGAAAAACATTATCTCTTCCAACCAACAACCTTGAAGTAAAAGCAACCATATAAGACAAGGGAGATACATGACTCCCTAGAAATATTTCAAAGTGTTAATTTATCATAACAACATTTGTTTTGTGAGTTGTACATTCACGATATCGATTTCTTTGGGATGAATCATTGAATATGGCACCCTATGTTGGAGATGTATAACTCATGGATTTTGTTTCTTTTATGAAAAATTAGATAGGCTAGAAAGTTACCCATTATACTGGAACAACTAATGAATAATGGGTAGAACTATTTATTAGATGAGAACCTAGTTCAACTAAATTTTTTTCACAAAAATACAATAAAATATGGTGGTTTCTATCCACTAAGACACTACCATCGAGAATAAGTTCTACAAAGATGCCAGAGAAATATAAAAGGAATCAGAATTAGTGCCTTAAAAGGAAGCAAGTTGAGATGGAATCTTTCTTGACAAGAATTGAAGAAGGGAGACCCCTATTGTTATTAGAATTTTGAGAAAGCACTTTCCAAAGTTCATCAATATGTTTACAATGTTAGGAGGAGTGGTGTATATTGGATAGGACTTAGATTCAAGTTCCCTCTTGTTTGGTTACCCACCTATCGGTATCAACATCAATATAGTATTACTGATAAGTTTTGGGAGGTAGAATTGGTTATATCTCAAGGATATAGGGTCAAAGTTGAAGGAATGGAAGGAAATACAATATCAAATAACTTCACTCTCAAGATGTTAGGCATCAGTGACATGAGTTATTAAAACATATGCAATTGTGGTCAAATTCCACTTTGGAACCCTCACTTGATGGAGATAATGATTACATTTCATTCCTCTTTTTGAGAGAATGAAAATCAATCTAAAGATCACTCAAATCGGATAAGAAAAAGTGTATTTATGAATCAAATCCCTCATGTGCACATTTATCAAGTGTTGAAGAATCTAGGGCAAAGTAGTGATGTGATGATTCTTTGTTTCTTGATAACAATTTGTGGAGTCTTTTTACTTTTCTTGTTAGCTTAAGCTTAAGCTTCTTCTTCTTCTTATTAGTGTATATGTGTGTACTTCATCAAACTGCTACAATAAAAAACAAGAACACAAAGTTTTGGCTCTCTTCCAGGGACAAAACCTCTCCACTCTTGAGAGGAAAACCCTTTGTATGTTTTCTCTTGAAACTTCTTATTTGAACAACTGCCAAACCCTAGACCCTTAATTATAGGATCCTCCAAGCATAAGTCAAATCCTTCCTCTTTCTAAACTATAAATTCCGGCACATGGACCTTTGTCTTCCGGGACTCTGCTCCTCAACACTCTATCCTTCTTCTACTACTTAGGCTTCTTTTCTTCTTAGGAGAACCCTAGAACATTAGGGCTTCTTGTCTTCATTATAGGGAGATACTTCTTCGCTTTCCTTGGATACCTTGTAGGCCTAGGTTTATATATGAATGAGGCATTTAAGGGTACTTTCTTCAACTTCTATTAAATTAGCATAAATTGACTTTTGGAATCTTTGCATGTGTGGACAGAAACCCTAGAAATAGTCCTCTTTACCTCCCTGTCTTTTCTTTGATTCTCTGCTGGAGAGAAAGGCCTTGTAGGTCTATTTCGCACCCAAAATAGTGGTATAGGATGATTTCTGATATAACCGAAGATAATCCTTACTTAACCTCGCATATGTGGCTGTTTTTGCTTCATAATTGGCCTCCTCACCTTCATTGTTCTGTCTTCTCATCTCGTTGCCCTTGTAGGCATCTTCTTTGTCTTCTCTTTGTCCTTTTAGCCCTCTTCTTGCTTTTGGATTTCAGAGAGAGTTGTGTGTAGAATGAGGAGTGGACAATCTCTATAAATAGAGGTATGCCCCTCCTCTTTAGATTGACTACACTGTCCTAGAGGCTGACATGACAATTTTCTCTATAAGTCAATTTTATTCTTTGCTTTGCTGCTTGTATACTCTGTTGATGCTAGGAGAGGATTTGACTATGCTTGGAGGTGTTCCCATGACCTTGTATGATAACATACATGATGTAACATGCCCTGAAAGGGTCTTATCATAATTACATTTTGACTTTGACTCTCTAGAAGCACTTGAAAATGTGCTCGACCTATTTTCAATGAGCAAGAAACTCATTACCAAATAATACAAAAATAATTTCTCTTTTCTTGAATAAGTACAAATATCAAAATTACATTTATGAAGACCTAGACTAATTACATTTCCTTCAACAATCCCTCTTAAGTAGGGAGGTATTCATACAACATTACAAGGTGTTTGGCAATCCATCTGTTATAACATCATATTCATCAACATTTTCATTGTGAAAGGCCTTGACTAACAAGTCCATATTTTTATGAGACCATGAGCTACAATGATGGCAAGACCAATGATTTATAGACACCTTCATCATTGTCTCTCAAGGTACATACCCACCCAGGTGTTATCCGAGTATGAACTTCTAAGACTATATCTTATCTTGGATTCCTAACCCTCAAAGAATATCTGTCCTTTTACCTACTCTTGCCTTGGATGCCCTACACAACCTCAAAGAGTATCAGATGCCAGATGATTACCTAATCCTCCCATTCTTTCTTCCCAAGTGAAGACAAAAATGTTGTGTCTATCTTGTGTCTACATTTCCATTCATGGCCTTCATCTAGACTTACAATTGTTAGTCCTAGTCTAGTGCATGACCCATGAAATGGAAAACACAATTGTCACTCCTTTGTAATCAGGGGTGATCCAAAACTCCCTCTTGATCAGGGACCTATCAGAGCTCCCTCTTAACTGGGGACTCTTTCTTTCAACAACTTCTTCTTCTTGGGTCCTTCAGCTGCTTGATCTCCTCTCTTTCTTGATGTCATGAAGTGTTCAATTGAACTTCTTCTAGGTAGGGTACCATCCATCGATCACATTCCTTCTTGGTTTGTCAAGTCATTACTTCGTGGAAAGTGACTATCATGTTTTTCTTGTCATCTTGGCTACTCCTTTGTCATATTTTCCATGCTTTGGAATGTTCTCCTCATGGATGCTTCATAGTACTTGCTAGGTTACACGCTTTGACCTAGTAGCCCTTCATGACTTCATCCTAATATTGATTCAAAATTTCTTTTTCTTTTATTAGATGGCTTCTTCATCACAACATATCTGTAGAGTAGAATCAGTTATCTGCACCTTTATATCTCCAAGGCCTTCATAGGTGTCAAGGGTCCTTTCTTATTTTATCAAAGTTGTCCCACCTTTTTTAGAGAGATATATTTCAAGGCATTATGTCAGATAGTGATTCTTGGTGATCATGGTGTTCTTCACTTGCTTGATCTCTTTCTTCATTTGCTTCTTCTCAGATAGATAGTTCAACTATCTAATGCTTCCTGTGAGAGAATTCATTCATTGCTTGATTTCTAGACTTGTCAACATTTATTCTTGCTTCCTAGTCTGCAATCTTATTCTCCTTATGTGAGCATATTCTTTTGTTGACCTTCATTGCATCGTGGTACATGCCTTCGAGCATGTTCTTGGTGAAAGAGATTCTTTCATGCTTGATCATGTTATAGAACTATACCCATGACTCAATACTATACAAATTATAACATGACTTAAACTTTGATGCATACACACCTCATCTTGATTCTCCTTTGATCATCCTTTGGTGTGGCCCAATGGGACATCTGCTTTGGTCCATGAACCTTCTTTTGAGGATTCCACATAGGATCTTAGAGATCCTTGCCTTGCCAATGTTTCTTTTCTTTTGATGATGTAGGTCTTTGAAGATTCTTGTCATGATCATTTTTTTTCATCAGGTATGAGGTCTTATACTAGGTATGCTTCTTCTACATGAATATCTTTAGCTATACCTACCATACTCCTATATTCTAGAAGATATTTCCACTTATGCTTTTTTGTTCTTATCATAAATGCTACATCTACATGAGTGGCTAGAACTCTATGTACATCATGTTTCTAGATTCTAGAGGATGATTCTAGCCATGCAATTTTAATTTATTCCTACATGCTCCTATCCTACTCAAACCTTTGAAAGAAGTCTAGAAGTAAAGAGTTTGACCTAGTCATAGTACAGATCCAAAGGATCTTCCTTATTTTTCTTCTTTCTTTCTTTTTTCATCCCTTGAGTTATGTGAGCTTCTTCCCTCTTCCTTTCGTTGTTGTTGTCCTTCTTAAGCTTAGGACATTTCCTTTTGTAATGTCCATATTCTTGGCATCCAAAGCATTGGATTTTGGACATGTTCTTGTTGTTTGTTCTTCGTGGACCAAACTTTCCAAATTTACCCTTTCTTTTTTCCATTGTAGCAAATGATTTCTCCTTTGATCCCACATCTTCTTTTGCCTTAAGTCTGGTTTCCTTTGTCCTACATAGAGACCACATTTCACTGAGAGTGGTTGCTTCCTTCTTGGCATAAATGTTAGATGTGAAGTTTCCCCACTCCTCAGGTAGAGCATTGAGTACAACAATTTTCATCTCTCTGTCAGACATGACTTCCCCAAGCCCTTGAAGTTGATCTCTCATTTCAGATATTTTCATGAAGTAGGGAGCTATTCCTTCCTTTGTTATCTTCATCTTGTATAATTCATTCCTAAAATATATTACTTCTCCAGTGGTGGATACTAAGAATAGCTCTAGTAGCTTATCATAAATCTATTTCGATGTCTCAAACTTTGAGACATAGGGAATGAGAGAGTCTTTGATTGATTCTATCAAAATCCTTTGAGCTCTTGTTTCATCCTTATTGTACTTGGCTAATTCTTGAGTCTAATCCTTAGCAGGGATAGTGATATTCCCTTTGACATGCTCTAGGAGTTCATTTTCCTTGAGAAGTAGATTACTCCTCTTCTTCCATGTAAGAAAGTTATTGGTACCTACCAATTTATTTCTTTCCTTTCAAAAAGACATTAATGTATATTCAGAAGGGGACATGTACCTACTTGATAGATTTTGAGATGTAATGGAATTGCTTCCTCCTTGAAGGCTTGGTGGCTTGTCTTCCATGGATCTTGATGCTCTTCAAGTTGCCTTCTTCAAGTGGACTTTCTTGATGATGATATTTTCTTGATGACTTGTAGCTTGATGTAGGTCCTGCTCCAATCTGCTCTTCTTTGTAGGTCCATTTATGTAAGGCTCTTCTTCTAGCTTTGTAGACGTCCTTGATGAATTATGGATTGTAGACCCTTCTTTTCCTTGAAGTGGTTGAGACTTCTATGCTTGATGATTCAACTTTGTAGATGCTTCTTTTGATGAGTTTTCTTGAGTTGCCCTTTCCTTGATGTGTAGCCTACCCTCTGATACCGTGTTGAAGAATCTAGGGAAAAGTAGTGTTGTGATGATTCTTTGTTTCTTGATAGCAATTTGTGGAGTCTTTTTACTTTTCTTGTTAGCTTAGGCTTATTCTTCTTCTTATTATTGTATATGTGTGTACTTCATCAAAATTATACCAAAAAAAATTAACAAGAACACAAAGTTTTGGCTCTCTGCCAGGGACAAAGCCTCTCCATCCTTGAAAGGAAGACCCTTTGTAATTTTTCTCTTATTGAAGCTTCTTATTTGAAAAAATACCAAACCCTAGACCCTTAACTATAGGATTCTCCAGGCATAAGTGAAATCCTTCATCTTTCTGCACTATAAATTCTAGCACATGGACCTCTGTCTTCTAGCACTCTACTCCTCAACACTTCATCCTTCTTTTGATGCTTAGGCTTCTTTTCTTCTTAGTAGAACTCTAGAATATTAGGGCTTCTTGTATTCATTATAGAGAGAGACTTCTTCACTCTCCTTGGATACCTTGTAGGCATATGTGTATATCTGAATGAGACCTTTAAGTGTACTATCTTCAAATGTTGTTAGATCTACATAAATTGACTTCTGGAATATTCATATGTGTGGACAGAATCCCTAGAAACAATCCTCTTTACCTCGTTGTCTTTTCTTTTCTTCTTTATTGGAGAGAGAGGCCTTGTAGGCCTATTTTGCACCCAAAATAGTGGTATATGATGAATACTGATATGACCATAGATAATCCTTTCTTAACCTCGCATGTGTGGCTATAGTTGCTTCAGAATTGGCCTCCTCACCTTCATTGTTTTGTCTTCTCATCTCACTGCCCTTGTAGCCATCTTCTTTGTCTTCTCTTTGTCCTTTTAGCCCTCTTCTTGCTTGCAGAATTTAGAGAGAGTTGTCTGTAGAATAAGGAGTGGACAGACTCTATAAATAGAGGTTTTACCCTCCTCTTTAGGCCAACTAGACTGTCCTCTAGGCCAACATGACAATTTGCTCTATAATTCAGTTTTATTCAATATTTTTCTGCTTGTAGATTTTGTTGATGCTAGGAGAGGATTTGACTATGCATGGAGGTGTTCCCATGACCTTGTATGATAACATACATGATTTAACATACCCTTAAAGGGTCTTATCATAATTACATTTTGACTTTGACTCTCTAGAAGCACTTCAAAATGTGATTGACCTATTTTCAATGAGCAAGAAACTCATTGACAAATAATACAAAAATAATTTCTCTTTTCTTAAATAAGTACAAATATCAAAATTACATTTATGAAGACCTAGCCTAGTTACATTTCCTTCAACATCAAGGTCCACCCTAAAATAAAGTGGACACACTTGGAAGGATATAAATACAAGTGACCTCTACCTCATTTGGACACAATCATGAGACACTCTTCTATCTTTGTTTTTTCTTCACATAGGTCTGAGGCGTGTCTATAAAGGAATAGGTTTTCTCTAGTGGAATTGCAAGGTCTAAAGCTTGCATCTCAGATCTAGGGTTTTGGGCTTTAGTCACAGGCACAACATAGGATGGATCTCACTGCAGCCACTTGCATAGAATCTCATTCGTGCGAATGGAGCCTTCTAGTCAAACGAAAAAATCACCATCCATGTGACTGGGAGTTAGGGTTTCAAAATTGTAATTGCTCTGTTTGCTCAGATCATATTCAGCTATAGTCGCATGCTTGCAGTACTTCAAAGAGTGACTGGGAAGCCATAATCACTCACATAACATCTTGAAGGGTGCGACCAAGGATCTAAGATAGTTTTGGGAAGATCTGACCCCAGTCGTTCACATACCAACCTTAAGGGTGCGACTGGACTGCTATAGTCACTCACATGACTCCCCCTCTATGTGATATGGACTTAAATGGTGGAATATCAATTGTCCAAAGTTTTCACTTTGTTACTGTAGGATTTGACAGCTGACTATAGATAGTAAAAATTCATTACAACCTTCAGAATCATGATTTTCAGTATATGCTTTGTTGGGTTTATTTCATGGATGTTGTAGTTGCTTTTTATAGTTTGTTGCATAGATGAAGATATAGATCATTGTACTCTCTTTTGTTGAATCATTTGATGATAATCTAATAAGAAGAAGAATTTGAAAGGGTTTTCCCCATAATGGGTTTTCCCCTTGTCTCTGACCAATCCTACTGTCTCTATGTGTGAATGTTTTTGTTCTATTATTCCTTTATTTTACACTGCATTGATGATGATGATATTGTTCTTTCTATATAATTTCATATCTTGCTGAATAATGATGTAAATATGAATTACGTTATGATTTTATGGGGTGAACTTAATGTGTTAAGGAGGAAATGAAATTATCAATGCAAAGAACATTATAGCCCTAAGAAAAATTAACATGAGTCTACATGAGGACATGTAGAAGCTTAACCTAGGGGGAAATGTTGGGTCACACAATCATCATATTTTTCGTACTTATTTTCCTAATTATTTTATCCCTTTTTGACCACCAGGACCATATATTATTACTGTAACATCCATTATTCACCTAAGTATGTCCTTCTTCACTTGTCGCTTTGTTAGTCAAATTATACTTATAATTTGACATTAGAACTACTTTCTTAAGTTTCCTTTTATCATAAAATTAATTTATGGATTATTTCAAGTTTGGATGGTCTATCGAAGCTTGTTGTTATAGGATTACATTTCAATTCCTTTACCAATGTGGATTAATTAAGGTTATGAGAATTTTTGTTGTCACACATACAATTTCTTAAGAACTTGTTGTATTTCCTAATTAGACTAGATCTAGGAGTGTGTCAAAGTCAAAAGAAACAACTCGTCACTTGGAGATATTTGTGGAGCATCTAGATCATTTGGTTGAGATCTTTTGTAACTCTATTTGTAATTAAAGGAAATCGTTTTAGTTTTACCCCTTCCATGGAAATCGTTGTGTAATTGTTAAGATATCATTTTATTTTAAGATCACATGAGAACCAAAATATTCTCATGATGATCTTCTCATTGTAATTAATATCTATAAAAGAGAATATTGTTTTCCCTTGAGGGCTAGAGTGAGGAATTGGGGAATAGGATTGGAAGGGGAAACACCAGAGCTCTGTAATCATGATACTTTTATTAATGCAAATCTCACCTTTGTGGTTCAATAATTTCCTCTAAGTAGTTTGTGTGCATTTTAATGCACCAACCCCTATCGAGGAGGAAGGGCCCTCCTTCTTAGCAGGGACCAATGGTTGGTTAGTGTGGAATACATAATTGCATAAATATTTCTCAGTTATGTTATTGTTGTTACTGCTACTCTTATAGTTAATTATGTTTTAAAATTAATTAATTGCAGTAAGATATGGATGTTGTGAGAACTTATGTCCTGGACCAATCCCTCAGCTTAGTGGGTGGGTCATCCCCAAGGTGCTTGAAGGCCTTCTCAAAACTCAACACTAGTTAATAAAGTTAAGGCCTTCCAAGTATTCCAAACTAAATGTTGGGAAAAACATCCTAGTGGGTGTCATTTTGATTTATTATGGCTAAGGAAATTGGCATAGGAAAAGAGGCAATAATTGGCATTTATTTATGAAAATAAAGGAAAATAGGAGAAAATGGATATGAAAGGTCACAAATTTGCATGAGAGGAAAATTGAAGAGAAAATAGAGGCATCAATAATGAAAAGGATTATGAGGATCAGTTCACAATTTTTTGTCAGTTTTAGCTTTGGAATTAGTTTTAGAGAGAAAAGAGCACCAAGAGGATAAAACAAGCAAAGGAAAACCAAGGAAGTACAAGGAAAGGAAAGGACAAGCAAGGAAGTTTGGATCAAGCAACTTCAATAGGAGGATTTTACAGGTAACATGTTGCATGTGTGATTTCTTGCCTAATTTGTAAACGCATGGTACATGCATTTGTGCATTTGGTTCGATTTCTATCACTGGCATGGGTTTTCTCTGAAGTTGACAATGGTTTCCTGGATAGCCATGGTGTGATGAGATTCTTTTCTCGATTTAGATTTGGATTGCCGAAAGATTTTGGAACCGGGTGAGGTGGTTTAATATTCAGGAATCCTTGGATGGGTAGGTGGAGACAAGAAAATTCCTCAAGGTATTGGTGAAGAAACTCTTAAGCATCCAAGCTTGTTTTGGGCTTTGTGATCTCTTGATCGGATTTTTTGAGATCGTGATAGCCTGAGAGTGGAGGTGGTTTAATCTCCCGGAAGTCCTGGTTTTTTATGTCTTGAGATCCCACATTCATGCTTGGAATATGGCACGGGGGTGGTTAGTTGAAAGAAATATTTGGTTCAACCCAATCTATGGTAGGGTGGTATGTGGAAGTCCCTGAATTGGTTGGATTTTTCATAAGTTAATAAAAGTTATTTTCCTATTTTAAGCTATGAGAACTTATACTTTTTATTATGTTGATTTTATGGTTGTTATGTCATGGTTAATAATTTTATTATGTGTTGGTTATAAACATGGATATGCAATGTAATCTAGTTATGTCTTGTTCAAGATTTGATAAGTATTTGATGGTTAATGAATACATGGGCTAAAAAATGTTGTTGCAGCTATTATGGGAGGGAATTATACATTCTTGGTGATTCTCAGATAAGTTTTAGACTCCTATGCTCAAATATGCATTCATGACCTGTAGATTAAATGTTCACCATATGTTTGAGGAAATGACTGTCATGGTTAGACTTGGTTAGGTCAATTCCTTGATCAATTTTTAAATGATTAGCATTGTCTTAAAAAAAATTATTATTCTGGAAATTCTTAGGAAGTTCTAGGAAGTGGTCTAGAGGCTGGGTTGGAATTGTGCCTCATATCTCGAGACCACACCCTCTAAATTGAGGATATTGGTTTAAAACCACATTCATGCAAGCTTGTGCACGTGGTTGGAGGGTCACAACCACACTCATGTAGACTTGTGCATGTGGTTGGGAGTCCAATTCAATGAAAACGTAGTCTAATTCAGGGTTAGGTCACTTGGAGTGGTTCTTTGACCCTTGAGTGTCCTATAAGCACTAGAGGATGTCAGGTAATGTTCAGTAAGATTCTGTTGTTGGTAATAATTCCATAACTTAAGCTTGGAGGTAGGGTGATGTCATAGTAACTATTTATCTCATGTTTACTCTAACATACCAATGAAATTAGGTAAATGTGGGAGGGGGGAATTACATGGTGGTATTAGAGTGGTTTTTCGTTCTCTTTGGGTGATATCTAATACCACATAGTGGTATGAGAGCATGGTTCAAATACTTGGAATGGATGGGATAGATGCATGTTGTTATGCATGAATTTTCATGGTTATGTTACCATGCATGAGGTCATTGTATGCAATTAGTGTTATCATGCATTATGTTGATATATTTATATGATTATATAGATACACGTATCATGCTAATTTGTATTGATTTTGTAGGAGAGATAGCCTCACCTGAACTTCACTGAGGTATGTGGAGTATGTTTATATTTGGTTATCTAACATGGTAAGTTTGTAGGAATAAGAGGGCCAGATATGACTAGAAAAATGGTGGATTATAGTTCATGAGACTCTAACTGTAGATTAAATGAGCAACACAAAAATGAGTATTCTCCTAACATAGTAGATACCTTGAGAAGTCTAAAGGTAGAAATCAGAAGTTGAAAGGAAGATAATGAAAAAATCATTTAATCATAGGAAATATTTGTTAAGGCACATAAGAAACTAGCAGAAGTCAATGCAGTGATCCTACAAAACCCTTCAAATTTGCAAAGGCATGGACAACCATGAATTAGTTATGGACAAGACGACAAAACTAATGGGGCATATGGTAGCAAGTTTGATGGTGGGCACAGGTTGGAAAAAGATGACACAATCAGATATGATAGGTTCTTGGATACATCTAACAAGAGAGGAAGTGGTTATAGGTTCTACTCTCATTCTGGTTTAGGCAGGTATCCTGGTCATCATCATTATCATCCTTACAAGAGGAGTGAGAGGGGATACTTGCAAGATGAGTTCAAGAAAGAAAAACCACATACATTTGATAGAGAGTTGAATAAGTTGGAAGATGTAGAGGCATGATTTATTGAAATTAATAAATTCTTTGAGTTGCATGAATATATAGAGAACATGAAGGCTAGGATAGCTATTTCAGTGTCAAAGGGAAGCAGGCATCTGGTGGGAATATGTGAATCATGTCAAAGACATCAGGATAGATAAGTTGAGTTGGAATGAATTCAAGAGACTCTTTAGGAAGAAGTACTTGTCATAGAGGTACTATGATGAAAAGGCCAAGGAGTTCAATGAGCTGAAGATGAGATCTACGATAGATGAGGAGTACATGACTAAGTTCCTGGATTTGTCGAGATATGTACCTTACCTCAAGGATAAGAAGATAAAAGTTCAAAGGTTCATTAGTGGACTATCATTAACATTTAAGGATCAGATTGAGTATGATGAGCCTCAATCATTGGAGGAAGTCATCGAAAATTTGAAGCACGGTTATGAGTAATCAAAGTTTAAAAACAAGTCTAAGAAAGGTTTGAAAGAGAACAAAAAGACGAAAGGAAAATAACCTTTGAATTGAGGAAGACTTCAGGATGTCGGTGAGAAGGAAAATGTTTCTCCTTAAAAGAATTTTGATGTAGTTGAGAAGGGACACATGTCTCAGCCTAAAGAGCAGCAGAATAAGGGTAGTGGTAGGAAATCATTGCAGTATCAGATATGTGGAAAGGATCATCGCAAGAAGGATTGTTCATTGTATAAGTGTGGTAGACCTCATATCTATAGTTCTCAGGAGGCACAAATAATTGGGGATGTTGGCCAGAGCATTCCTCGAACCTATGCACCATTTGATAACAAGCAGGTAGATAACCAGACATCCATTATCAAGATGGAAGGTAAGCTATGCGATCGAGTTATTTCTATTTTAATTGACCCTAGATATAATTATAGTTATGTTAATACTCACCTAGTGGATAATTGTGGTTTAAGAAAAGAAGTGCATGCAGAGTCTTGGTTGGTGTAGTTGGCTATAGGTACTAAGAAAAATTTTCATCATTGCATAAGAGATTGTGCATTTGAGCTTAACGATATGTCTACATGAGTGCATCTAAATGTGCTTCCATTGTGATCATACAATATGCTTTTGGGTATGGATTGGTTGTATATTCATAGGACTAAGGTAGGTTATTATGAGAAGGCTATCGAGTGCTTGAATGATACTGGAGATCATAAAATATCATAGGGTAAGAAGAAACCTACATTGGTGAGAATGGTTATAGCTATGCAAGAAAAGCGTAGTTGCAGGAAAGGATGTGTATTATTTGCATTGCATGATTCTAGTGATAAACATAAGTATGTTGAGGATGCAGAAGTATTGAAGAGGTATCCAATTTTGTAGCAGCTTCAGGATGTATCTCTAACAGATATTTCAGAGTTTCCTCCTCACAGGGAAGTGGACTTTTCTATTGAGTTGGTACTAGGAGCAACACTAACATCAAAGTCACCTTACAAGATGAACACTCTAGAGCTAGTGGAATTGAAGTTAAAGTTGAAAGAAATTCTTGACAAGGGATACATTAGGCCAAGTGTGTTGACTTGGGGTGCACCAGCGTTGTTTGTGAAGAAGAAGGATGGTACTCTCAGGTTGTGTATTGATTACAGGAATTTGAATAAGGTGACAATTAAGAACAGGTAGCCTTTGCCACGAATTGATGTCTTCTTTGATAAATTGAAGGGAGAAATAATGTTCTTGAAGATTGAATTTAGATCAGGATACCATCAAGTACGCATCAAAGAAGAGGACACCTACAAGACCGTATTTTATACTAGGTATGGGTATTATGAGTTTGTTGTGGTTCATTTTGGTTTGACTAATGCTCCAACAACTTTCATGTATTTGATGAATAGTGTGTTGTGTCCTTATCTTGACAAGTTTGTGATAATATTCATTAATGATATATTGATATATTCTAATAATGAGGAAGAGCATGCAAAACACCTAGCAACAATATTGAGACTGTAGAGAGAGCATTAGTTGTATGACAAGATTAGTAAGTGAATTTTCTTTTGAAAATAAGTTCATTACTTGGAATATGTTATTTCCAAGGAAGTCATAGCAGTGGACTTGGAAAAGATCAGAGCTATCATGGAATGGGCAGCTCCTAGGAATGTGGACGAGGTCATATCATTCATGGGATTAATAGGTTATTATAGATGGTTCATCAAGAACTTCTCATGGATTTCCTATCCTATTACATCTTTGCGGAGGAAAGGAAAGAAATTTGAATGGACAAAGGAATGTGCAACTAGTTTTGAACAGTTGAAGAATTTTCTTACAAATGATCTAGTTCTAAAGATTGCAAATCCAAATAAATAATTTTTGGTGTGTACAAATGATTGCAAGAGAGGACTTGGTGGAGTCTTGATGCAATATGGACATGTTGTATGCTACGAGTCAAGGAAGTTGAACGAGCACGAGCAAAATTATGTGACTCATGATCTTGAGTTGGCAGTAATCATTCATGCATTGCAAATGTGGAGGAGGTATCTTCTTAACACGAGGTTTGTTCTAATGAGTGATCATTGTTGGTACCATTTCATTACCATCCTTTTCTTCTAGAAATCCATCATTTGTCTATCATTTTCTCCCATAAACCCCTTATAGTCCATTGAAATTGATTAATCAAAGCATTATAGTTGTTATTTTACATTAAATTTAATTTTTGAATTTTTATGTTAAAAATTAGAAATTTTCAACAAAATTACGGGATGTCATGACTTCCTGTAATTGGTTTATGTTGTGACACGTGGCATGGAAGGAAAATCAAAACAGAGGATAGGGACGTGATCTAGGATGTACATACATGGTGAAAGATCTATTCAACAACGAATCTGGAGCTCCTGGATACATGGTCAATGTTGGTCAAACCTAGGCTTTTTTGGTCACAAAAGCAACAAAAGCCAAAGTTACCTAAACTGATTTCATTTTGTTTTGGAAATCAGTTAAGATTAGAAAAAAAACAAAAATCGCCTTTTTTATTGTAAAATCAGCAACATCTGCATGATAATGTATGTACATTCGATTATAGACTGGAAGGAAAGTTAGTGAACATAGGATAGTAGACAAGAAAATTAAAAAGACTGCGTATTGTATTTTCCAGAATGCTGTTCTTGTGTATTGTTTCCAGAACTATGTTCTTGCATGTAATTTGATTTCCAGAACTTAATTATAGGCATTGTTTCACCATTACAGTGCTTATGCGTTAACGTTTTCATCATCTGAAGTTTCCTAAGTGTGCCATTGAAGCATGGACGGGCCCTACGTGGAGATTGGTATACTTTTGTTTTCATTTCCATAGCATTTTCAGATCTGAATAGTGTTGAATAGCGTTTGATGTTATTTTCTTACCTGTGAGTTTATTAATTCCATTAGAAGTTCTTGCAAGTATTATTGTATGATTCATGGTGATAGCTTGAAAATTCGATTGCTAGATTATTGAACAAGATCTTGTAAAAGATTTAATCGACCATTGAATTTCGAAGTATCTCTGTGGACTCCGTTTTCATGCGTTTGAGTTTTAGTGTGCTTCAAAGAGCTTTTGGTTTTCATGAATGCTTAGTGTGTTAGCTGGAAAGAGCTTTTGTGAATGATATCCTTGTAAGAGGGTTGAAAACTCAGACTAGTAACACGCTGTTTCTTTAGAACAATTAATTAAATTAGATGATCTTAGTGTTAAAGTGTGAAAGGAAACATATTTCAATCTCCTGTAAAGGAGTGTTGTAGCCTATCATAGTAGACACTTAGTTAGGTAGATGAGATCCTTTTAGGTCTATAGACTTTAGACACGTGCCTCTAATTTTACCTACCTTGGTTGACATTAAATTTAGTCTAATCTAGCACCGTAGATTGGCCACTACAATCACAATGGGCGGAGATACTTTCTTGACCATCCTAATCTGAATGCCAGGAAAGTTAGATGGTTGGTCACACTGAGTGAGTTTGACTTTGAGATCAGGTACATCAAGGGTAAGGAGAAAAGGGTTACAAATGCTCTTCGCAAAAGAGTGCAGGTGAATCACATAGTAGTTATGAGTTCATATGGGACAAATTTACAGGATCAGATCTTATAGGCAAGACAACAAGATGACAGGTACTAGCAGCTTAAGCATAGATTACAGCAACAGGGCATAGGTGAACAAGATGTGGATTATCATCTCACGACAGACAAGTTGGTGAGATTTAGGGACAAGATCTATGTTTCAGACAACGGTGAGCTCAAGAAGCTTATCTTGAGGGAATTTCAGGTTAAGCTATATTTAAGTCATCTGGGATATCAGAAGACTTTGACAATTGTGAAGAAGTTCTAGTATTGGTCAAATCTGAAGAAAGAGTTGGTTGAGTTCGTCGCAAGGTGTTTTGATTTTCAAAAGGTAAAAGCAGAATGTAAGCATGCAGGTGGTTTATTACATCCGATTCTAGTGGAAATGGGACTTCATTTCTATGGATTTCATCACAGGTTTTTTGATGGCATTTAAATAACATGATTACATAATGGTTGTAGTTGAAAAGTTGAAAAAGGTAGTTCACTTCTTTCCAATGAAATATATTGATTCAACTAATGAGGTATCTCAGGTCTTCATCAGGGAGATATGAGATTGCATGGTGTTCCTAAGAAGATTGTATTTGACAGAGATGCTAAGTTCACTTCCGGGTTTTGGAAGGAGTTGTTTGTAGTTTGGGTACAAAGTTGGCTTTTAGTACAACCTATCATCCACAGATAGATGGAAAGATAGTGAGGGTCAACAAGATTCTTGAGGACATGTTGAGGATGTATGTTATCCATCAACAGAGGAGGTGGGAGGAGTATATTCCACTGGTAGAGTATGCATACAATAATGGGTATCGGGAATCCTTGAGGATGAGTCCATTTGAGGCACTTTATGGGCGGAATTGTACACTCCCATCAGTTGGATTGATCTAGTGAATAGGGTATTGATTGGACCAGAAATTTTGGCAAAGAATGAACAAGAAATGTAGTTTATCAAGAAGAATCTAAAGGCATCACATGACCGATAGAATATTTATGCAGATCAATAAAGGGAATTTAACGAGTTATAGGTTGGGGAGCATATGTGTTTACCTATCAAGCTTAAGAAGAGCTCCTTGAGGATTGGGTCATGTTCCAAGTTGGCACCTCAGTAATGTGGGCCTTTTGCGATCCTTGAGAGGATTGGACCAGTGGCCTACAGACTTCAACTGCCTCCGATAGTGAAATTACATGATGTTTTCCATGTTTGATTACTTAAAAGATATATGAAGGATGTTTATCATGTGATTGACTGGCATGTATTGCAGGTGGATCGAGAGAGAGAATTCCAACTGGAACCCTAGTGCATTTTGTAGTGGAAATAACTCATTTTCTGGAACAAAGAAATCGAGCAAGGTAGAGTGCAGTGGAAGCACTTTGGGCCTGATGAAGCTACATGGGAGATGGTTGTTTATATACAGGATACGTATCCTTCATTATTTGTTAGTTGAGGAAAAGGAGTTTTAGTATATGTACATATCTATGCATGGTTGTTATTGTAAATATTGCAATGTTTTTTGTTATAAAGATTCAATAAGCGGTATGGTTGTCATGTTGTCATGTTTTTTATGTTGGTTTTTCTTTCAATAGGTTTTTATTATAATTATTGCATCGAGCTAAGTTATAAATCTCCATGTGAAGTATGTTTTGGTTTTCAGTGGTCTTTCTAGTCATAGGTGTCATAAAACACCAAGGACAATGTTCCCCTAAGGGGGAGGGATTTGTAATAGCCATAGGTTAAAATTTCATGTAATAAAGTTAATAAAGGCAAAATAATAAGACTAAGGTCATGGGACACATATTCCAAGATGAATGTTGGGAAAAACATCCTAGTGGGTGTCATTTTGGTTTATTATGACTCAGGAAACTGGTAAAAGCAAAGAGGCATTAATTGGCATTTATTTATGAAAATAAAGTAAAATAGGAGAAAAGGGGGATGAAGGGTCACAAATTTTCATGAGAGGAAAATTGAAGAGAAAATACAGGAAAATGAAGAAAATGGAGGCCTCAATAATAAAAAGGCTTATGAGGATAAGTTCACAGCCTTTTGTCACTTTTGGCTTTGAAATTAGTTTTAGAGAGGGAAGAACACCAATAGGAGAAAGCAAGCAAAGGAAATCCAAGGAAGGATAAGGAAATAAAAGGACAAGCAAGGAAGGTTGGATTGAGCAGCTTCAGCAAGAGAATTTTGTAGATTTTGCAGGTAACAAGTTGCATGTGTGATTTCCTAGCTTATTTATGAATGCATAGTACACAAATTTGTGCATTTGGTTCACTTGTTTTCATTGGAATGGACTTTTCCTAGTGTTTTTAGTGTTTTTAGCCTTGCCTTGACATTTCCTGGATAACTATCGTGTGATGGTATTCTTTTCTCGGTTGAGATTTGGATTATCGAAAAGTTTTGGAATTAGTTGAGGTGGTTTTAGGAAAATTCCCAAAGGTTGGGGGTTGAGTTGGTTTAATCTCCGGGAAGCTATCGATAGGTGGGTGGAGACAGGAAAATTCCTCAAGGTATTGGTGAAGAAACTCTGAGGCATCTAAGCTTGTCTTGGGCTTTGTGATCTCTTGACTGGTTTGGAAAGATCACGATAGCCTGAGGGTGGAGGTGGTTTAATCTCTAGGAATCTTTGGTTGTTTATGTATTAATATCCCACATACATTCTTGGAATATCGTATGGGGGTGATTGGCTGAAAGAAAGAATTGGTTCAACCAAATCTATGGTCAAGTGGTACGTGGAAGTCCTTGACATGGTTGGATTTTGCATACATTAATAAGAGTTATTTTCCTATTGTAATCTATGGGAACTTGTACTTGTTATTATGGTGATTTGATGGTCGTTATGTCATGGTCAATAATCTAGTTATGTGTTGGTTATAAGCATGGATTTTCAATTTACTCTAGTTATGACTTTTTCAGGATTTGATAAGTATTTGATGGTTAATTAATGCATGGGCTAACAAATTTTACTGTGGATATTATGAGAGGGCATTAGACATTCTTGGTGATTCACATATAAGTTTCAAATTCATGTGTTCATATATGCATTCATGACCTGTATATTACATGTTTACCATATGTTTGACGAAATGATTGTCATTGTTAAGCCTAGTTAGGTCAAGTACTTGATCGAGTTTTGTATGATTAGCATTTCCTTCAAGTCATTTATCATTATGGAAAGTATCAGGAAATTCTAGGCAGTGGTCTAGAGGGTGGCATGTAATTGTGGCTTAGATCTCAGGACTTCACCCTTTGAAATGACAATTTTTGGTTACAACCACACTTAGGCAAGCTTGTGCATGTTGTTGGAGGGTCACAACTGCACTCATCCAGACTTATGCATGCAGTTGGGTATCTAGGTCAATTAAAAATAAGTCTAGTTTAGGGTTGGGTCACCTAGGGTGGTTCTTTGACCCTTGAGTGTCCTTTAAGCACTATAGAATGACAGGTTGTGGTCAGTAAGTTTCCATAGTCAGCCCCACTTCCATATTGAAGCTTGGAGGTTAATTTATGTCATAGTAACCCTTTGTTGGGTTGTGTTATATTCTTTCCACATAGTTAACAGGGGGTTTGAGGGGTACCTGTAACCCCACTTTATGGGGTGCAGCGCCCCAGAAAATTTTGGTTTTGGACCCTATGTTAGGTTGGGTGGACCCACCTATGGTTTTGTGTATGATTTTCGCACATGTTTTTTGGACGCGATGGTTTTCGGTAAATGGTATTGGATGCGATGGTTTTTTGGTCCATGGTATTGGACATGATGGTTTTCGGTCCATGGTATTGGATGCTTCGGCATGTATAGATATGTATTGTAACATTGAAAGGAATATAATGAAAAATCAAGCTGGTAGTCCCG
>APFE030525325.1:0-17788 GCA_000404065.3 Pinus taeda
GGCAGAAAAAGAACAAGAAACTAAAGAAGAAGTGTAGAAAGTTGAGCAGGGAATTAATCAATCTCAAGTTCAGATGTTTGATAAGGAAACCTAGGATGGTGGTAGCACCAAGAAAGAAGAGGAGAGGACTGGATGTACTAGCAGAGGCTTCAAAATACATAGACTAAAGGGAGATGACTAAATTTTGGTTGCATGAGAACATGCAACACCTTCACAGTGGGGGTATGTTGAGTCCCAAACTTACATCTTCCCTACATACCTTTTTAGCCTTTTTCTCGAGTTACCTGAACCTCCAAGCTATCAAATCATTGCATATTAATTTAAAATGAGCATATAAATGGTTTCCTAACTATGTCTTGTGACTACTATTTGATTTAGATTTTTGCTCAATCAGCTGCGGAATCTTGTCACTTTCTGCCGCTAGAATTAGTTTCTGCAGCCTTTTTGTTAAAGTCTATGCCACAGGTGCCTACTAAAGAAACCAGCCACATGGGCAAGCTACAAATGATGTGGTCATGGAACGTGTCCCCTTCGTTCAGCCAAATCATCCACAGAAGCCCGCGGTCAAAGCCGGTCAAACGGTGGTCAACACTAGGAGTTTTGCGGTGGCAGTACTCTATTTTCATGACGAGGAGGATTGCGTAGCAAGATCCTAAGATTTAGGAGGTGTGCTAACACCTGGGGACTACTCGTGAACCGAATCCAACAAACCATCCTCCTTGGATTTACTTCCCACGGCTACCATGCTGCTAAATTTCTGATTATGGTCTTCTACATGTCTGTCTACCAGCGCAGACCTTAGGAATTAGTTATGTATTTCCTGCTATAAATAAAGCATCTTCGTATGTGTATAGGCTAGCTGATGATATGTAATATTGACTATTTTTACGAGCCATCGAGCCGAGACTTAGTCTTTATTTTATGACTGTATTGCAATATATGAGAAGACACTGATTTTGAGTCCAAATCCATGATTGGTTTCTGATTGGCCGAGGTTGCAGAGGGCCCCTGTACACCAAGGTCCTGTAGTTGCTATATAGCTTTATGTTTTTCTTCATTTTACGCTCTTGATGCCATAAATGTTTGCTGTATATATTAGATTGCTCATGGCATTTATATTGTTTGTTGTCCATAGCTCCTTTTATGCTTTCAATTGATTGTCAACTAATCAGTGTTTTCCTTTGAGGTTCTAATAGAAAGCCCGGGCAGTGCATATAGCTTTTTGATGACTAATGACATGATGCAATTATCTTGTCCTTCTGCTGATTTGTTTTATTAGTTCTAATTCCAGCACTGTTTATTTCTTTAGTTTTGATTTGTTCATTTACTTTTCTGCAAGATAGATATTAGACTATTCATATCATTCTTTAGTTACCTCCTATAGCCAAAGCGAGTCGAATGGTGAGGGATTGAGTGTGAATGTATAGTTTGATACTAGTTTATTTACTTTTGCAAGTTAGTGATTAGATTACCCATATCATTCTTGGTTACCTCCTATAGCTAGAGCGAGTCGAATGGTGAGGATTGTAGGATGAATGTGTAATTTGATCTTAGTTTTATTTTATGCAATTTAGATATTATATTACTCAATTTGTGTATGATTACCTCCTATAGCCAGAGCGAGTCGAATGGTGAGGGGTCAAAAATAAGTTGATGTGATATGATTTAGTTTGCTTTGCTTACAGTTTTCGAATTGCTTTGAGTTCAGTCTTTTCCCTTTTATATAGCAACAAGGATACTGGGGTTTGTAGTCACTAGTTCACTATTTTGTTTAATTAGAATCTAGGCACATCTTGATTTCATCGTTGTAAGTTTGAAAACCTTTGGAACACTTTGAAGTTTGGAAATTATTTTAAAGGCCACCATTACCTTGAATACTTTTGTCCATACTTGATTATTAGAATTACCATCTCACATTAGGGAATCAACAAGATGATAAATCCAAAAACAAATCAAAAACTAAAAATGACAAAGAAATAAGAAAACGGTTATCTTGCATATATAGTGCACTTCACTTCTGCAGTTTACGACTTCTGGATTAACAATTTATATAGCAATTTAGGACACACTAAATTGACCAAACAAGTACTATGATCATTTTCTGATATCTTGGGTGTCCAGCATAATGACTTTTATGAAATTCATCCAAAATCAAGTTTTTAATGCTATTTTGATAGGGCACATATAGCCTTTCCTCATAATACAACATTCCAGTAGTATCCAAAGCATAACCCTACTATTTTGCCTTGCTAGTGGAGTGTTGTACTTGATGTTTTATTTTTTGATATACCATTATCTTGTTCTGCTACGCTTTTAATCATCTCTTTGAAGGGGCTTTTCCCTTCGCTGCAAGAAATCTCATATAAACATTGTAATTTTCAACTTAAAGCATCTGCCACCCTATTCTCTCTCCCTTTCAAATGCTTGATCTTGAAATCAAAACCACTTAAGAAATCCACCCACTGTGCTTGCCTAGAATTTAAGATGGGCTGGCTAAAATAATTGGTCAGACTATGGTGTTTTGTCAATAATAAAATTTTTATTCCGATAAGATAATGTTGCCACATTTTTAAAGCGTGAATGACGACAGCCAATTCTAGATCATAAGCAGAATATTTCTGCTCATGTTCTTTTAATTTCCTAGACTCATAAGCAATTACCCTCCCTTCTTGCATTAACACGCCTCCTACCCCTTCCTTGCTTGCATCTGTGCACACCACATAGTCTTTACTAGGATCATCTATGCTTAGAATGGGTGCGGTGGTGAGAAGATTCCTAAGTTGCTCAAAACTCTTTTGGCATTCTAGGGTCCACCTAATAATTCTTCCTTTTTCTGTAAGGAAGTGATAGGATAAGCTATTCTTGAGAATCCTTCTACAAACCGTCTGTAATAACCTGCTAATCCCATGAATGATCTGATGTCTGCAACATCCTTTGGTACCATCCATTCCATTATGGTCCTTATCATTTTCGGATCCACCGCAATCCCTTCTTTAGTGATTATATTTCCCAAATATTGTATTTTTTCCTTAAAGAAATCGCACTTGTTGAACTTGGCATATAATTGGTCTTCTCAGAGGGTTTGTAGTACCAATATGAGGTGCTCCTTGTGCTCCTCAATAGCTCGGGAATATATTAGTATATCATCAATGAAAATCAGCACAAACCTATCCAAATACTGATGAAATATGATGTTCATTAAACACATAAAGTTTGCGGGGGTGTTGGTTAACCCGAAGGGTAGCAACACAAACTCATAATGACCATATCATGTTCTAAAAGCAGTTTTAGCTGTGTCTTCCTCGTTAATCCTGATTTGGTGATACCCTGACTGCAAATCAATCTTAGAGAATATTGTTGCTCCTTTTACTTGTTCAAGAAATTCATCAATGCGGGGTAGAGGATACTTATTTTTTATTTTCAATTTATTCAACCGACGATAATCTATACACATGCGAAGGGTTCTGTCCTTTTTCTTAACAAACAATACTGGCGCTCCCCAAGGGGACACACTGGGGCGAATGTAGTTTTTGTCTAACAGCTCATGTAATTGCATTTTTAACTCTGTCAATTCTGGTGTGCTCATTCTATAGGGTGCTTGGGATACCAGGGCTTCCCTACCACCAATTCGATAGTAAAGTCTATGTCTCTCTTAGCTGGCAGTCCTGGAATCTCTTTTGGAAACACATCAGAAATTTCTTGTATCACAGGGATGTTTTCCAATGTGGCTGTTTTATTCTTCGAGTTAGCATAACCCGCTTGGATGGTGTAAATCTGAAATCCCTTCCTAATGCATTTTGCTAACTGAGAGGCGGTTATTGGCCGAATCTGAACTAGCTGCTTAATTCCTTGCATCTCTTACCTTGCTCAAAGCTCATCGTTGTAATAGATAGTCTTTGTTTTACAGTTAACTATGGACCAATGTTTTTCTATCCAATCCATACCAATCAGGACATCATACAAACCAAGGGGAAGCACATTTAAATTTTCCATCACTAGTTGTCCTGCTATCCTTAAAGGGCAATTATTGGCCTTAGCAAGCCCTCGTCTCTTTGCCCTTGTAGCCAGCTGTACTATCCAAGGGTCCTTAAATTTAACAAGTTGCAATCTACAATGCTCCACAACCTTGGGGCTAATATAACTTAATGTAGCTTCAGGATCAATTAAAACAGTTACAGTAAGGTCTGAGATCTTACCTTCAAATTCCACCATGGTCGGCTGGTACTCCACCTGACAATCTTCTAGGGCAACATTAATCCTTTCTAGACTACGTCCTACATCGCCGACTATATATGCTTCATGGATCTGGGAAACCTATCTGGTTCCCTTTCATTGAGGATAGTTTTTAATGTAATGAGGCCCACCGCAACCCCAACATTGCACTACACGCCTTTTTGTCCCTTCACTGTCTAACTTTCCAGGTTGTTCGCTGATTCTGGACTCATTGGTTGGCTTTGACTTGAGCGATTTTTTCTGTAAATTTCTGTTGTTTTTCCCTTTTGCAAAACCCTTGTTACCTCCACCTTGATTCCCTTTATTATTTCCAGCCAACTTGTTTCTTCTCTTATTAGTCCATCTTTTACTTGAGATTTCTCCCTTCTGTTTACTTTGCTGGTAACAAATCCTAGCTTTACATATTACTTCATCCATTGTCTTTCGATTGTCAAACTCAATTCTTTCCCTCATACTCAAAGGTAAACTACTGAAAAACCTCTATACTTTAGCCTTTTCCTCTTGAATATAAGGCCCATAACGGAGCAATGAAGTAAAACGAGTGATAAATTCATCCATGGTTTGCTGTCCCAGTCGCAGGTCATGGAATTCCCTTGCTTTTTCGTCATAAAAATGTTCTGTCAGGTATCTTTCCTTAAATTATTTTTGAAAAATTTCCTTTGTAATATTCTGCTCACTTCTGTTACAATCTTAACTTCTTCTTACCACAGGGTGGCTTTCCCTTGTAATTGGAAAATGGTTAATCATGCCTTGAGGTTGTGATTGTATTCATATAGCTGGAAGTATTTGTTCATATTAATCAACCAAGCCTCGACTGCTTCCTCCAAGTCCCCATCAAAGTGCGGTAGTTTTATCTTACGAAATTCCCCTTGCAGTTCTATCCATTGCCTTTTTGATGTATGTTTCTTAGAAAAATTATCAGATCGTTCTTCTCATTCTTCCTTCCTTCTGACTCTTCTAGTTTTGTGTGGTGATTCTACTCCTCGAACACCCTTTGCTGCTGAGTGCTGGGATTCAACAATTGCTGATTCTGCTTGTTAGATAGGATCTTTATAATCCTTTCATGTTCCATGGTTAACCTCGCATTATCCTCCCGCAATCGAGCCATTTCATTTTTCAATTCTTGTACTGTCTTTAATATTGCAAGGTTCATATTGTGAGTCTCCTCTCCAAGCTATACCCATAATTCTGGGTTATTTCCAAGGCTTGTTGCAGGTCCCTGACCTACTACAAACCTATGTGGAATGATGCCTGCCCTTCTCATATTGGCTATCTTCTGTTTTCCCTAGTCTTAGCTTAAGAAAAGAAACAGAAGAAGGGTTAACACTACTGTTTTTCTTTAAATATAAAATAGAATTGCAATATTAAAAATATAATGAATTCACTTCATCTGTTTATTTCCCAAAGGTCATAGTTTTTGAAACTTGGCTCTGATACCACTTGTCATGTACCCAGTTAATCTTTTTTTCCAATAATATGTAATGCATAATTTATGTATATTCACATTCGTTGTTTTACCCCAATCCTATCAAATATAAACATTAATCCATACACTTATGAAGTCATACCATTGTATTAATTAGACATGACTCTTCTGTCAAGGTAAGTCAATCTAAGCTGTTGGTTGGCATTGAAACTTGTGTTAAATGATCTCTATCCATCAGCTAGTGGCTTTGATTCTGGTTAATTCAGATTGTTTATTAATTTCCTGCACTATCCACTGTACGTGGCATGTGCAGTCCTGAACAGCTCAGTTATTGCCTTGGGATTCCTCTTGAATTGATAGTTGTTGTGTGAAATATTATCGTTTAATTATGTTGTAGTACTTGCCCAACTATTTAATTTGTCAATCCGAGGTTCATAGGCTTACGAGGCACATGAACTATATATGCAGGACCGAAGTGGAACTAATTTAATCTAAATTACTGAAATCAAATTAATCTAGGAAGGCATTGAAACACTAACGAGGAAAGAAGGAAATTGCATAAGGGAAAAGTAATACAACACGTGAAGAATTTGAATGACAAACAACATATGTGAGCTCACAACAATAAAGATATCTTAAATTATATTACAAGAACCAAATAACAAATCATGAAAGTGTAACAATAAAAGAATATGAATCAAAGCTAAGAATCCCCTTCTCCTAATTGCAAAACTATCTCTTAAAGCTAATATCCATTCTTCATTATTATCAAAATGAAGAGAGAGCACTCTCTTATATACATGAGGAAGATAACCATCTCATAATTACATATCCAATATTATCTCAAGTACTCTCAACTACTTTCCCATTATTACAAAATATGATCGCTTTGAATCCTCCACACATCTCTCACATATCTTGAATAAGATAATTACATATCCAATATTCTCTTAAGCATTCTCAACTACTTTCCCATTATTACAAAATATGATCCCTTTGAATCCTCCACACATCTCTCACATATCTTGGATAAGATATGCGAACCAAATCCTCCATGATCTTCTCCTTAGGAATAGGCTTGCATAATTATCTCCTTAATATGGTGGAGGAGATATTTGAGAAGTCTCTTGGAATTAATTCTTCACATATTTCCTACGGCATCACAAGACTCACATATTGTTGATATATATATATATAAATATATGTATATTTTCTAATATTTAATCATAAATTCACTTGTAATACCAAAATGAACAAAATGGAAAATAAGAAGGTGAAACCCAAATGTATTTATGAAAATGATATGATAAAAGGTTAATGGGATGATGAAATGTAAGGAATAGTGAAGAAAAAGGTGGATGAAAATATGACATTTCTGAGTCCCAACGTCCTCCCCAACTGAACTTGTTGCATGTCCTCATGCAACCATGCATCGGTCTCTTTAAGAACATTTGGCATATTGAACTTCGACTTTTACATGATGATGTCTTTTAATAATGAATGTTTCCAGGATATGTGAAAGACTTGAGTAACAACTTACATTTTCTTATGGTTGGTTCTTGTGTGACAACCATGAATACAAAGAATGTTGGTTCTTGTGTTAACAACATTCATTTTGTTTTCTGTTCTCTTTTCTTCAATAATAATGTAAACACTCACTGGAAATCATAATGTGCATAAGAAAGCCCTTTTGTAATATTAATGAAGCATGTCAATATTGTGTATGAAGAAAAGTGCAACAAAGTATCATTGGAAAATAAATGTTGGTGAATGGTAAATGAGAAAAAAAAAATGGAGTGATAGTGGTGAAGAAATTGAATCATGGTAGTGAATATGTACTGAATATAGTTCTATCCCCCCCCCACCCCAACTGAATTGGTTGCATGTCCTCATGCAACTTGACATGGCTCATGAAAGGAAATGTAGCATGGAGAGGGAATTTTCCAGAATATTCAAGGTAGCATATAAGGAATTGTATGATTAAAGATTAGAAAACAACATACCTCTACTTACCCAAGAATGATGAATTATGCAATAGGAATGCAACTACTACTGTTGTTGGATCAGGAAAATGTGACTGATGTTGTTGTAACTGGATCCTAGGAAATGAAGGAAGCTGAACTATTGATGCTAAATCATGGAAAACATAAACACTGAAAGTGGAACTGTGGTACTCTCATAGATCAGAATTTATGTTGCTGTAACTGTTGAGGGAGTCATGAAAAAGTGTATATTTTTCATCTGCTACTAAACTTCTTGGTACAATTCTAATCATGTGAAAGAATGTATTGATGTCGAGCATGAAAATAAATCATTGGATTACCGGCCATTGATGCATTCCATTAACCAATGCGCGGCAACTCACCATTGATGTCAATGAGTGCCAAGGTACCCGAGTACATCTTGCAAAATGTGAATAGAGGGTTTGATGTCGAGCCATTTGCAAGATCTAACGATCAAGGGACATTGATGTATTCCCATGATTTTCAGCGAGAGAACTTTCCATTGAGGTATGCAAGTCTCAAGGTACCCAAAAAGAACTCTAGTCTATTCCCAGATAAGGTGCTGATGTCAATGGGGCAAGACTTGTTGAAAGGTGGGCCTTAAGGAATCCCACATCAGTCAACGTGAGTTTGTACAAAAATATTTGGTAGGACTATAAATGGAAAGAACTCACGGACAAGCAGTATGGATCAGCATGGCGAGGAAAACAAGGCAATGTAATTATGGAAAGGGAATGAGTTTTATACAAAAGGAAAACTAGAAGGCAAAAATAAACTGAAAAGGATAAAGGAATGTATGCGATTCAGAAAAATAGGCGTGCATGAAGTCATGAAAGATAAGGTAATGGAAGATGGGCTGCAACATAAGGATGGTCTAGGCGTTTGCAAGGAAAAAGGTGAGTAGTCATGACGCAAAAGGATTTTTGTGTAGTGGAAAATGTCATGATATGTGCAGTGAAGAATTAGTTCCTTCAAGCGTCCAATGATGCATGTTTCATTGTGATTTCGAAAAATCACTTTTGCATTAGATTGTCTTAACTTTGAAAAACTGAAAGATAAGGTAATGGAAGATGGGCTGCAACATAAGGATGGTCTAGGCGTTTGCAAGGAAAAAGGTGAGTAGTCATGACGCAAAAGGATTTTTGTGTAGTGGAAAATGTCATGATATGTGCAGTGAAGAATTAGTTCCTTCAAGCGTCCAATGATGCATGTTTCATTGTGATTTCGAAAAATCACTTTTGCATTAGATTGTCTTAACTTTGAAAAACTTAGAACCATTCCTGCATAAAAGTTGTCACCTTTGTGTGCCATCTCCATCGATCATTCCTGTATGAAGGGACTCAAAAACAAATTAGCTCATTTTTAAGAATTTATGAAATGTCCATTTTTTTTAATTATGTTTCAAAGTTACACTAATTGTGGATGAAAAGTGTGTCAGATTGTAATGTTGAGCTTTCTGCATAAGCTTCTCATTGACCTACACATAACACCAATCTCATTTCACTTGTTAGTATATGCATCCTAACTCTTGCTCACAAATTCACTTTAAAATAAATGATAAAATCCAACATACTTTTATTTCCCCCAATCTAGAAATATTGCATGTCCCCATGCAATGTACTCATTGATTGTGCAATACTTTTTTCAAAATGTTGTTATTGGTTTGCTGGAAAATTGATTTAAAACATTTGAAAAGGCTTTTGTATTTGTTAGGGAACAAGTAGTTAGTGTATGAATGAATGAGGGCAATCTTATTTTATTTTATTTTATTTTTATTTTTATTTTTAATTTATTTTTTAATTTTATCAATATATAGCAATAAAAAAAAAAAAAGTTTTTAATTTACTATTATGTCGATTTATTTATTTATTTATTAAAAACAAAACTAATAATGAAAATAGTAAAAGAAACCAACCCTAAAAAAAAACGACCAAGGGCTGTGAGATGAAAATGACCAGTTGTGGAACTATCTTGCATAGATTGTCTGGGAGGCTTGGAAAAGAGTATCGCTTGAGGATAGGGACCCAATGTTGTTGATACCTTGTCTGTTTGCACACCCTCCTTCAAAGTAGTAGCATGAGCCATGCAGCGAGCTGCTCCGGTCCATGCAAAAGGCTTGGGATGGCAGCTGTTGTGGCGTAATGCTAATTTGGAAACATCATCAGTCAAGCAACAGAAACCTGCTACTCCCTGTGTTAATATTGTGGGGGTTCATCTGTAGAACTGTGTGAGAGGGCTTCCATTTAGGCGTATTGATCTCGCCAACGTTGTTATTGTTGCTCCCATATCAATTTGAACCTCTGGTGGAGCAAGAGGAGGTGACTCGACAAAATGAAGATCATGGAGTTGCAGATTTGAAGGGGGTAGAATGCCTATGTTGCATGAATATTTTTTTTGCCTAAAAACTTGATTGATGACAATTACAAACCTGACTGAAGCCAAGAACTTGATTTAGATAGCCGTGGAAAACTTGGCTATGATTGAGACGACGAACTTGGTTGTCAAGAACCACTGCGAAGCCATCTTTCATCGAACTTTGTGCTTGCAGGTTGCCGCCTACATAGCTTTCTCGTGTTATGTAAAAGTCACATTGTTTGTATTCGAGAAATGATTGTTGGAGACGTCTAGTGAGATCTCATTCACAATTGTAGAGAATGCGCAAATGAAAGAAACAATAGTGAGATTGAATTTCCCAAATTCCACCAGATGGCACGTGCTTACGGTTGCAAGGAGATTTGAGCTCATCTCATCTCAATGTATATCTCCATGATATCCTCCAAAGGCAGTGTTATATCTCCACATAAGAGAAATTAAATTTGGCATTATCTTTTTAGTATTGTGTGGACAGAAAAACCCAGATTTTTGATGATTTTGGAGGATTTTGTGCCCATATTTTCGATGATTTTCGATGATTTTGGTAATTGATAGGAGGTAGTTATGTCACCGGGGTAGAGCTGTTATTTTTGTTGAATGAATGTGAAAGCTCTCCCCATGGCTATAATTTGAGATCTCTGCCTAGGAAAACAGATGTACAAACTGTTATCCTACCACCGAAGCATTTTAGTTCCACTTGAACTACTCTACTGTGCCACATGAAACACATAATTATTCCATTCGTTTAGATAGTTGTCTTTATAAATGTAAAAATGGAAGTGATGGAGCTCCTGGCCCAGACAACATTTCTTGCAAGTAATGGAGTTTCAATGCCGAATGCCAAAATTAGAATGATCGAAGAAGACCAAAAATTGGATGCGGCCACAGACAATTGGTTATTGTGAATTGCATTTGTGTTTTGTTTTGTTGTACAAAAATCTTTTCACTTTTATTTTTTTTTATAATTGAGATGTGGGTGAAAGTTTTATTATTATTATTTTGTTTTCTTTTTGTCAATGAAAAACTAAAATTTAGAAAGAAACTAAACTTTCTCCAGACTTGTATTTTTTTTTTAACAAATGGACACAATGATTTGCATATTGAAAGATGTTTTTGATGAATCATATTGCAAAACATGAATTTATTTGTTCCTGAAATTAGTCTAAATCATCCCTATTTTTTGATCCTCGCGATCGCACTAAGCGCGGAGGAGAGCATACATATTCTAGGTAAAAGCAAATCTAAAAACTCAAAATGAAAGCCTACCTACTCTATACTAATTAGAAAAAAGTTAGTTACATGTAATTAAACTTTCAATGAAGCCATTGACGTAGCAGTAACAACAATATATCCAGAAGAAATTTTTTAAATGATGGATAAAAATATTCGAAAGTGAATGAGTCTAGTTGCTGTAACTGCAAATCAACTAAAAAATAAAAAGATGAATCTCATCTAGTACTTACCTGGAACCATTGTTCGATAAAGCTTTGATAAGCACAGTTTTTATCACTTAGATCATGTTGTAACTCTTGTCCTTCTTCTCCAATCTACTGTTCTTCTTCCTCAATCTCCTGTTCGAAAGATTGTTCGCCATCAGATATGCAGGATTGTTCAGATGTTGAATCTTTGTTTGTTTCTTGGGGAGTAGTTGAACCTTTAATTCTTGTCAAGATCTCCTCTTCCAAGGAAGAAGAGATCCCGACTTCTGCTAGGATCTGAGTGAGTAGTTCCAAGCTAAAACTCATTGTTAAACCATGTTGAAAAAGGAATTCTTACATACTAAAAATAGAGTGCTAATAATTGTCTAATATTTTAATCCTTTTACAAGGTTTTAGTTCACAAAAACTCTTCCAAATCAGCACACTAAAAATTGAATTGATTAAAAACAAAGACCGCAGAGATAATCTTGAATTTAATACTCAATTAAACCCTCTTACAAGGACTACTCATTAATTTAGTAATTGAATTCTTCAATTACAACCATGAACCATGAATTCATAAAACACTCTTCACAGTTGCGAAAATCAAACACACTTGCAAAAATTGAAATTCACACTTGCATAAATGTAAACAGACCCTACATACCTTGATCCATAAGAGGTCGAGCCCGTTACGGTATCTCGAATGCGATGCGTACGTTGTTCCCCACATCTTACCACCTTAACACCTCGGAGTTAGGAACATGTCTAAACACACTTGTAGAAAAATCAAACTAAACTTCAATCCATCATCCCTCCCCGACAACGGTGCCAAAATGTTGGCTGAAAATATTATCGTTTAGTTCTATTGTAGTACTTTCCCAACTATTTAATTTGTCAATCTGAGGTTTGTAGGCTTACGAGGCACATGCACTATATATGTAGGACCGAAGTGGAACTAATTTAATCTAAATTACTGAAATCAAATTAATCTAGGAAGGCATTGAAACACTAACTAGGAAAGCAGGAAATTGCATAAGGGAAAAGCAATACAACATGTGAAGAATTTGAGTGACAAACAACATATGTGAGCTCACAACAATAAAGATATCTTAAATTATATTACAAGAACCAAATAACAAATCATGAAAGTGTAACAATAAAAGAATATGAATCAAAGCTAAGGATCCCCTTCTCCTAATTACAAAACTATCTCTTAAAGCTAATCTCCATTCTTCATTATTATCAAAATGAAGAGAGAGAGCTCCCTTATATACATGAGGAAGATAACCATGTCATAATGACATATCCAATATTCTCTCAAACACTCTCAACTACTTTCCCATTATTACAAAATATGATCCCTTTTAATCCTCCACACATCTCTCACATATCTTGGATAAGATAATTACATATCCAATATTCTCTCAAGCATTCTCAACTACTTTCCCATTGTTACAAAATATGATCCTTTGAATCGTCCACACATCTTTCACATATCTTGGATAAGATATGCCAACCAAATCCTCCATGATCTTCTCCTTAGGAATAGGCTTGCATAATTATCTCCTTAATATGGTGGAGGAGATATTTAAGAAGTCTCTTGGAATTAATTCTTCACATATTTCCTACACATCACAAAACTCACATATTCTTGAGATATATATAAAAATATGCATATTTTCTAATATTTAATCGTAAATTCACTTGTAATACAAAAATGAATAAAATGGAAAATAAGGTAAAACCCAAATGTATTTATGAAAATGATATGATAAAAAGTTAATGGGATGATGAAATGTAAGGAATAGTGAAGAAAAAGGTGGATGAAAATATGACATTTTTGAGTCCCAACAACGGTGCTGGGAATTGTTGAGAAATCCAACGGTTATGGATGGCTCATTCAACTTTCACAATCCTTGGTATAAATTTGGGGACTCATTCATCCGTCATTTCGCTTGTTTCTCTACTCGGTCTGCTACTTTTTTCCATGGTTTTTTCTTTCCACTGCGTTCCAGGATTCTATGGAGATTGTGAAGGGCGCTCGTAATGCCAAACCCTGTCTTCACCACCAGAGTTAGATTACTGGGTAAGATTTCAGGTGTGTAGTTACATATTTTCATTTTTTCTTTGTTGCAACATTGGTAAAACCCTGTCCTCTCTGCAAACTAAGTTTTCTTCCTTTTCTCTGAGAACTTCTTCAATTCTTTAACCTACCTATGGTGGTTGTATGTAGGTTCACTTCCACTCTGGCTTCAAGCTTGGTTCTAGTTGGGAGAAAAGACTTCTAGGAATGGGGTTACCGTCAAGGTTTTTGCTGGGTATGAGGGTTTCCACCCTGTTTGTGTTACAATAAGATATAGTCCTTTTATTAATCTCTTACGGAAGGGATGATTAACCCTTCCTGTGTAGTCTAGCTATCTTCTTGAACTAAACGCTATATTTTGGTATTTGCTAATGTGTATGTATTGTAGAGGCAATACCTCTTTGGTTTCAGTCCTGAAGCTTGAGTCTTGTTGCTCTTGTGTTATTTTTTTTCAAGAAGCTGATTAAATTCGAGGGTTTTCACCTCTGAGATTTTTTTTGAGACACACTAGCCAACTTTGTAAATGTAAAAAGTTTCCTACAGTATGACCCATCTCTATTTTTAGTTTTTTTTAACATAGGAAGACACATACGTTTGTAATCTTGTTTAATGGGTGGTGGGCTCCAGTATCGCAGCAATGATGCTACAACTCCTGGGACTCGCTTCTTTACTTTTATCAACCCGGCTATTCATAACAAACTTGGAAGAGACGGTGTTGTATGCACAAGTACTAGCTCTTGTCGCAGGCTGTCACTTCATCAGCTGGCACAAGTTCGCTAGGAGCTTAAGCCAACTTCTATGAGGTCTTAGAAGAAGCTTTTAACTGTGATGGATGAAAGCTAACTCAAAAGAGGCTAGTCTACTTGCAAAATGAAGCAAAAAGCTGAAACAAAATGCAAACCCTAACTTTACTGACTAACCCTACTGGTACAAGAAAAGAAACGAAAATTACTAAAATGGATGCCATTGACTCTTGGAAAGGTGAAATGCATGTGACTAAGCTACTTCTAAAGGAAAATCTGGAAAAAAAACATATTTTTGTATTTTTGAGTAATTTTGCAAAATTATTATGCATGTGCTTTAACTGTTTTTCACTGTGTAGAGGTTGATTTGCAAAAGGAAATGGGGTGGGTGCTTGCAGGAGTTTGGGAAGGTGAGAAGAGGGCCTAAGGGGTCCCTAGAACCATTCTAGAGAATTCCACGGTGATCATATCTCAAAAAAGCTACTCACGTGAACTTCTACAGGAAGTGTGCAGGGGTTCTATAGGAAGCGCCGAAAGAGGACTTTAGAGGGTTGATGGTGGAAAAATGGTGGGAAAGTAGAAATGAAGGATGGATAAGGAAGCGAAGGGTTCTAGGACCTAGTAAATGAAGCTAAGGAGTGATGAAAGTGGTTGGATTTGTTCAAGGATGGAGGGAGCAATGTTGCACAAAAATGTAGAAATTAGGGAAAACTGGGAAAGTGTGGCAAATGAAGGGAAGGACAGTTCGATTAGGGGTTGGAGTAGGTTGTATGATGGAGGAAGGGTAGGTAGGGATGTGTTACAAGTGTTCTCAACACTATTTTCTGAAACTGATCAAACAAAGACCAAAAAAACTAGAGATCTATCTATTTTGACCTAATCTGACCTAAAAACCCGAAACATGATGAACATAAGTTTATAGACAGGAAATCATGCAAGATAGCTATGGAAACTAAGCAAGAATAGATCTGAACATGCAAGCACAACTGATATTAGCTTTTCCAATTTAAAATCTAACACTAGCAATTGCACTGAAAGAAAAAAACAGTGTTTTTGTGGCAGCAAGTATGTCTTGGTCTCAACTCATGGTCCCAAGGAGGGAGAGATGAGATCAAGGATTTCTTGATAGTATTTTTACAGATTTTTTCTGTTACCAAAACTGTCAAATCAACCTGAAGCATGAAAAGCTATCTTAATCATAAAAAAAAACCTAAGTAACAAAGCAAGATTTTAACCTAAATAACAAAAATTATTCTATGAATGCAAGGAAAGCACATAAAAGTACACAAAGGAGGTACTGACACTTGGGTTAGGCCCAACCCCAAGAGCTACAGCCTCCTTAGAAAGCTCAGAGCTGGTGCAAAGTGAAATTTATCTCCATTACTAAAAAATAATCATGTCACAAAACTGTTTACAGCAAGAGCTAGAAAATGAGCTAAAATGCAGCGCTGCACTAAAGTGCGAAAAGCAACTATTCAATCGCTAAAATACTAAGGATTGAAGCCTTCCTACTTATGCAACACGAGGACTCCCAACAGTCCTCCTTAACTTTAGGAGCTTGGCTGCCAAAATTGCAGTTAATCAACCACTTCACAAAACCTGCTCGGCTGCCACTTGAAATCATCTTTGGTGGGTTGTTGAACATCGATCTGATGGTGGAGAACTAGAGGAAGGGGTCATTTAGTGCAGGAGATGCCCTTCCTACAAATATTCAGCCTTTTTCCTTCGTATTTGGCTGTCAACTTGCTCATAAATACTTGACCTTGGTCCAAAAGATGTCCAAAAATCTGCAATAAGCATGTATTAGACTTTGTGATCAAGTGACTATTCTCATTCATTCAATTAACATAAATATATTCAAAACCATGCATGAAACTATAAATAATGGTAGATTAATCGAGAATAATAGGCAAAATGAGCCTATAAAGTTACCCATTTTTGGGGCTCATCATCACCCTCTTGCTGAATGTATTGCTCATCCTTTTAAGCAACTAATCTAGCTCATCATCTTTTACTGCTTTGACTACCTCTCTGACATCCCAGGTTTTCGAGGTGATGTCCTCTTCTCAGCCATGAAACCCTACCTTTCTCTCTACTTCCTCCCATTGCCTGTGTTCTTCTTCTTCTTCTTTGACTCGTTCCAGCAGTCCCAAAAGCAATGGAGGACTGAACTTTAAGCCAATCCAGTTGGCCTTCAGATTTTACATTGACTGTTTGTAAAGTGGTACTCTTGCCAAAGCCTCTCTCATCCTTGTTGGGGAGTGGTACTCTCTTATTTTCAGACTATGGGACAATCTGTTCCTTCTCCTTATGAAAGCATGAATGTAGTTATCACTAAATAGTCTTTCCATGTCTTCAGAGTGAGAAATGGCCTGAGCTTTCCTCTCAACGTAGTCTAGGAGAACCTGAGGGTTGTTGGCAAGGTGCTGATGGGCATATACTAAAGCTAAGGGATCTTCTAGTTCTGCTCTAATCATGAGTGGTTGAATTAGCTCCTTGTCCATAACTTTCTGAATTTCTGATGCCCTGTTTTCCTCATGGTTTAACCAAGAGGCCATAGCCATGAGTTGCACATCTCCCAATGCAGCATTGGGGTCCAATAGATTCATGTTTGGAAGTGCCAAGTGGTGTAAATAGAATTCTGCTAAATTGGCCTTAACTTTAGCTGAGCTACTGTCACTAAAATACATGAACTGATTGTAATTATGGAATGGAATGGTGCCCCTTTGGGCCAGTGAGTTAATTTGAAATTGCAACCATTGATCTTTAAGATACAATGCATAGGACATAGCAGGTTGCTTGCATTGTAAGGCTTCTACTACCCAGCTAGCCATGCAGGCCATTTGGGCTTCTTTCTCTTGCACCTGTTTTCTTGAAACCTGTATTTCTTCTGTTGTGTGTGACTCCTTTTCTTGCAATAGTTTTGTCAGCATCTCAACATCAACTTACAGCTTTTCCTCTCTCTGTTGTTTTTCGGTTGTTTCCTTGTCTACTGGAGGTCCTTCTTGCTACTTCTATTCTCCCAAAATGGACGACTTATCTTCCTTATGACCTTCCTGTAGCTACAATTTCTTTTTCAGCAACTCATTCTCTTCCTGTAATTTGGCTCTTTGACTACTTTCCATATGCCTCACCATGGCCAACATTTTTCTTGATTCTTTTAGTTGTTCTTCTAGGTGGCCTATGTCTGCAACACCCTTGGATTTGGCAATTCTCATCCAACTGTGAGTCCTAACCCGTTCTTGTTCCAATGCAAAGAAAATTGGTACGACAAAATTCTATGGAATGATCTTCTGTTATGCTTCTTAACCTGCAAAGTAATACCGAATAGAGAATATGCGAGAAAAAATACCCAGAACACAGAATATGCGAAGAAAATATACCCATAACACAGAATAGCAATGATTTTATTACTCAGAGAGAAATGTTCACAGGCCTCTTCGAGGGGGAACCTCCAATAGAGCAGAGCTCGATTACAAAACAAGACACGATGCTCCTCGCAAGGA